>PVKE010046513.1:0-12247 GCA_004027555.1 Craseonycteris thonglongyai | reverse complement strand
CCGTTCCTGTCCCCAAACTGCTCCTTCTCCCTCCCTCTCCCGCTCTCCCCTTTTTCCTCTAACCTTTGTGTGTTGTTCTGCGTTGTGTGGTTCTCTCAGTTGAGGGTGCTTCTCAGGGTTTCCCCTGTGGGTTCCTTTTTGTTTGTAAGTCCCTTCCCAGGTAGATGTCTGGGTTCTCCTCTCATGCCGCCATCTTCCTCTCTCCTCTTTCTTTTTCTTGAAGGACTAAAGAAACAAGACTTCACGGACAAGTACTTTTTTCAAGGTTAAATTTGAGCATTTAACTATAGAAAATTACAATTATAATTTTTAGTACCTTGTAACTCTCAAGGAAGGTCTTCATATTATTCTGATTTCTAATTTTAAAATATTTGAAATCTAATGAATTCTAATAACAAAACAAATACTAAATTAAACGTTAGATAAATGGTTTTCAGATATATCAAATACTTATCTGTCCATAACTTATATTATTTGTTTTTGTTATAAATTTTAAATCAATAATTACTTTACTTGCCATGATAATTTTTATATTTTATTCTAATAATAAAAAAAATAAAAATAGCTCACAGAACTCATTTTATTTAAATAAAGTGTGGTGGGCAGAAAAAATTTTTAAACATGTTTCAGAAAAAGGAAGAAAATTTATGGTTTTCCATGTGTACATTTTATAAAACAGATTTTATTTGAAACATACAAATATTACAAAATTTTATTCAAATTCTTACTATTCATGTAATAGTTGAAGTAAAAGTTGCATAGGTATCAAAATTTCTCCTGATATCTTTTCTATGAAAAGTTTGTCATGTTTTTATATCTATCATCTATCCATCTATCGTGTATCTCTCCGTAATCTTATAAATGGAAAACTTGAATACGGGCAATGGAGAAACCCTTAGGTTTCTAAAAGATATTTATTTAGGTTGAAACAAAGAATCAAATCTTTGGCATTCTTCTCACTTTTTAAACCATAGAAACTCTACCTTAGTACAATACAAACTAGCTGTATTCTAGATTTCTGTCTGAAGTATAATCTTTCATTTAGTGTTTGCCAGTGTCTAATAAAGCTCAACTGAAAGAAATATTAGTGTGAGATCATTTGAAAGATATATATAGTGCATCTATTGTTTTAGGTAGTAAATAATATAATGCTGAAGTAAGCCAGGCCATCAGAAAGCACACTAGCCTACTTGTAGGATGACATTTCTGAATGAAATTTATAGGAAGACATGTGACTAAAGAAAAGACAAGTATGATAAATAAATCTATTTAGTTCTTAGTGTTGTTCCCTATGTGGTGAATGACCCTGCTTATTGCATAATAGTATGCAGTGTACTTTTTGTAAGTATCGAAGGGGTTGAAAACAGACCTCTCCAATATGTGCTACTTTGGCATGTAGATTATTTTGAATAGAAGGCTCAGAAGAAACATTTACCTGTCCCTTGAGGACTTGCCCATGATAATTATTACCAGCAATGACTTTTAATGACAATGACCTATCTATAGGACAGGGAAAACTTCTAATTACTGAGTGTTTTCACTTCTTACTTTCTTGGGAATTTAGCCTCCTCGTGTTTGAAGCTTCAAGACATCTCACCTCATTCCTTAGCTCAGGCTATTGTATATTCTTTATTTTATATTTCTGTCTCTGAACCTTCCTTACATAATATGTAAAGTTCCTGTTCATAAATATGTAATTAATTTCGTTATTTTTTCTTGTTAATTTGTCTGATGTTGATCTGATTATTAGGTCAGATGAAAGAACCTAAAAGGATAGGAAGAAATTTCTTTTTTTCCCACAGTATCGTTGAAAGAAAACTTCTGCTCATTTTTATGATCAGAGATGCCTGTGTTTTCCCAGTATCTGGATTCGCTCCTTCTTTTAAAACATTCAGAATCCAATCACATAACCCATGAAACTCTTTCCGTCCTGCTTAAAGTCAGTCCACAGCCAACTTTTAGCAATTGTATTGGATAATATTATAGTGTATATTTTATGAGATTTTTATTTCTAACTCCTGTTTTTGTTTGTTTGTTTGTTTGTTTCTTGAATTAACCTTTTCATGTACTTGCAAATTTTTTTTTTAATTTTACTTTATTTTATATCTATTTTGTTTCTTTAAATTTATTTTGGATCAAGATCCAATATATATAGTTTGGGAGAGTAGGGAAGAGGAGAAAAGGCTAAAGAGAGGGGAAAGAAGAGAAGAGGAGAGAGGGAAAAAGAGAGAAGAGAATGAGAAAATTTTAATATGTATTCTTTATAGCATGAGGCATAGTACTTTTCAACAGAGGAGATAGTAAAAATAGAGTTGGCAGTGTCTCCTTCACTTTAAAACAAACACATATCTCCCTGTGAAAATTTAAAAGATTTCTGTCAATTGTTAAATGATACACGGATTGACTTTTGAGAAATCCTTGAGATTGGATGAAGACAGTTTGAATTTCAGATAAAAATAAAAATAGGTTTTACCCACTGACAAATAGGTTTCCTTAATCATGAGTCTGGGCAGGCTAACTTTATGAATTAAAATTAAGTGTTATTGGACTAAATTTATTGCACTTAAGCAAAATCTAGATTATTTTCACTCACAGATTTTACACTTTGTTTCTGTCTATAATTTTGGTTACAAATGAAACCAAATGAAAGAGTTTTTCATTGAAACTCATTATTGTACTAAGAAAAAAAAAAACCCTTTAAGAAATTGTTGAAATATATAACCTTCTAAAAGATATAAAACCCAGCAACTTTATTAGGTAATTGTTAGCATAGACTTTACTGATAACTATATTTTTAAAAAAGATAAATGATTTGGTTTGGGTGGGATTAAAATGTATTTTAAGCAGTTTATATTACTTTTTCCCAAGATTTGAAAACCTTGGACTGATTCCCAAGCCATAAAAGTAGAAAAAAAAAATCAGCTTCAATGTTCAATGCTAAAGCATTCATGAGGGAGATTCAGTTATTTGAGAATGCTGAGTTCAAAACAGGAGAAAATAAAAAACACAGCCTCTCAGACCACTCCCTCCTTCCACCTTCTCACATTGCAAATGCAGTATTTCCATTATCAGACTGTCCATTTTTATGTAAGAGCTAAAATAACCTAACTGAAACAACAACAAAAAAGTGTGAAATGGCAAAAGCAATACTTTGTAAACCATTCTTCAAAAGCTGTGCTGGGAGGAATGTGATATACCGGTAGTTCAGCATCTTAAATGTTTAGCAATAATTTCAGCTGTGCATTCTAAGTATAGCTCTCTCTCCTTTACCTAATTACTGAAATATGTGCTGTAGTTTGCAGAACTTCGCCACTGTCATAACTTTTCTTGAAGTTCAGCCAATCTATGATAATAAAGCTGTCACGAGATTAAAGGGGGCTACAAGTCATTGCTTTTGACATTCATAGGTAACATGGGAAATGCAAACAAGTATGTGGAATTATTAGTAATATTATGGACTTTGAATCCTTAAAACAGAGTGCTTAAGACATCTGCCTTGGCAAGGAGGGTGAGAATGAGGTAAATCCAAATTTGTTGCTCTTTTTGTTTAGATCAGGCACCCTTAGCCTGAGAAAGCACAAGGAGCAGTGCATTTCATTTTCTTCATGTAGCATCAGTGTAAAGCATATGTCCCAGATGCTCACCTTCACAAAGACCAATCTTTTCTGTAGAGAGAAGAGAATTCTAGAATTTTACATACAACCTCGGGGCCATTCTCGGGGCCCCTTCCTGGCGTGGCCTCCTGTCATTGAGCCCTGGAGCAACCTGAGGCATTGTGGGAAAACAGAGAAGCCTCCTCTGAGGGTTTACTGCTGTGGGTGGTGAAGTTTCTTTGGTTTGTTTTTAAAGATTTATTTACTGTTTTTGACAGAGAGAAAGAGAAATACAGAGTCAGAGACAGAGAGAAGGGGGAGGGCCCAGAACAGTCTCCATAGTTGCATATCGTAGGTCCTTCCACATAGTTCCATATCGTAGGTCCTTCCACATAGTTCCATTCCACAGGTGGGCTTGGGGCTGCACAGGGCAGGAACTGGGCCAGGGTCTTGCCCCGGTGAGAACTGAACTGGGGGCACTCCCCAGTTCAGCATGTGGGTCCACTCAGGCCAGGGCCCGGATTTGCTCCTCGGTCCCCGGGGCTGCAAAGTGAGTGCTTAACCCACTGAGCCATCCCAGCTTCCCCTCTTTGGTTTGTTTTTGTTTAGTGAAAGACACCACATTACAAATGAGAGCTTAGTGAAAAAAAAAAAATACTGTGTACTTTTAAAAACTGGAGAAACCTCCCATTTTATCTTGGAGTTTTATCCTTGTTATAATCCATTTGATTCTCATCTCTCTTCTCACTGGGTTCAAGGCATATCTAGAAGAGAACCACTGGAGTTCTGGATGAGTTGTTCTTTGTTTCAATATGCTAAAAAGGCAATTTGTTTCATTATCTGTGATAATGAATCGTTATCAAAATCTATCTGGTTAGGCTCACTTAGAGCTTTACTTCATCAAATGCAAGAATACTTTGTAAATTGTTATTTTGGTGCTGATATTTAGGTATAAATTCTGTCTTTGGTGATGTCTGTAAACAAAAGTAAAATGACTATTTGTAGTTGAAATGCTTAAATAAAATAAAACCAGGGCCTTTTCAGGAAAGTCTAGACTATGATAATACTGTACACAAGTCTTCCGGATTTGTTTCTCTCTCCTGATCTTGGAAACTGCACTCTGAGTGTGATTAATACAAGAATGATAGATTGCATAGGACAAGGTGCTGGAGGTTTATGGGGGGAAATAGGGTACAGGGAACAGGGACTAGGAGTCCTGAAGCATTTGGGTTAGTTCCAGTTCTGCTAATAACTATAATTATCACCAAATGAGCCCCTACCATTTGCAAGGCAATGCATTAGGTGCTTCCACACATGGAATTGCACTTAATTAGGACTTAATTTTTATCTGCCATGATCTTATTTAAGAAAGTAGTGATTTTTCTTTTTCTTCAAATGATTAAACATTACTGAGAGTAAGTTTTCTTTTAAATGTAAGTTTAGAACTATTTCCATTTAGGGGATTAGAACAAATCTGAGCAATTGCTCCTGTTTGTTTGTAACTACTACTATGAAGACAAATGAACTAAGATGAACTTGAGTCTATCAATGTTCCAGGAGAAAACTGCTTATTTGTAAAAGTCCATGAATTATGCTCTTAGTTAATAAATTATTCTTAGGCAACTATATGTTGGTTCACCCTAGATTTCTCTCTCTATGTATGAATTGATTGCCTGGCCACACTGTACTCTATATGCATTTAAACTTATTTGCCATGATAAAATGATATCAAACTTATAGAAGTGTTATATGAAGAAGCAACCGTTAAATGCAAAATGTCACAGAAATTGCATTGTAACTTTGAATTCAAATTTTGTTTTAAGTAGGAGTAAGGTGATTCAATAAGTTATACAAAGGAAACCAAAACTATCAAATACTGTTTATTTACAGTGAAATTTTTCTTTTATTGAATTTCATATATAATCATCATAGTAATAAAATAAAATATTATAACATGTACCGGTACAAAAATAATGAACCGATGCTTTTTCATTACATTAATGGATTTTTTAATTTATTTTTTACATTTGATGCTCTCTCTCCACTCCCCACCCCCCCCACTTCTCCAAGCCTCCCCTCCACCATCCCCTCCACCCCTGCTCCCAGAAAACCACCAAACCACTGACTGTGTCCGTGAATTTCTGTTTCTTTGTTACTTTCAGTTTTATATTCCATCTATGAGTGAGGTCATATGTTTCTTTCTTCTTTTCTAATTTTTAAGAAGAATGATAGCCAATTATGTTTTTGTATCAATTTAAGTGAATTAACAAGGTTCTAAAGTATTCAAAGAAACAGAAATGTAAGATTTCATACTTCTAGAGCAAAAAGCCTTTTGAGCCTTCACTCTAGCTGCCGTGACTTTCTCTGACATGCTTGATGTACATTTTCACATGACCTTTTCAGGGTTAGAACTAACACTAAGAAGTTTTACCAATAAGGGAGAAGAAAAGAGTCACGCAGAGGAGCGAAGCAGAAGTGTAAATAGTGAATGCGGTTTGGAATGAAGATATTTGAATCTGAATAGTGAGTTAATGATTCAATTAGTTTTTCACTTTGTTAAACTACATTAATCCTTCTTTAACAGGTCCCTGTATTGAAGCCCTTTGAAAACAAAAATGCAAAAGATCTAAAGAAGAAAAATTCTAAAAGCCAGACCCTTTAAAAATCAATAATGCTTCCCAAATACATACTGCTTATTAGAAACGATAGGAATGCTGGGTAGGCATTGTTTTAGAGATCTCAAGACTTGAATAGGAATAATTCCAGTGGTCATATAGCAATGGAGAAGTGGTTCCTATTGAAAGAAGCTTAAAATATATATCCTCTGTATTTGAACAATAGAAGTCAATTATTTTAAGTTAAAAACAACTGGAGGAGAGAGAATCTGAAATTAGAGGACATTATCTCTAATCAGAATACTCTGAAAGTAAATAATTACAAAGTTGGAAAAGCAAAAATGACAGTGCTGAGAATGTTCTTAGTTTTGGGGTTGTTTTGCTTTTATGTCTGGTCTTCATGTAACTCTTTAAATTTATAAAATAAACCCAGAGATTTAAAACCTCAAGCTTAGATGATCATTGCATTTTGTCATCCTTATAACCATCATATCAAGCATTTTAGAAGACATTCAGGTATACCTGATACTGGTCTAACAAGTGAAAAGGAAGGCCCTATCTTAAATGTGTACAGTTTAATAAATGTTAATTGATTCAATAATTATATTAGAGGCATAAAAAGAAATGGAAAATTACTAAAGAAAATTACCTACAGGACGGTGAAACACAACCAATGTAGTCTAATGAAATGGGGTCAAATTACATGTTGAAATTAAGATTCTGAATTTTTAACAGAAGTGGGTTTTATTTCAACCACAAATCAAACACTTAAACTGTGTTAACAGAGATATGATAATAATCTGTTGAAATCTGTTTTAGCTTGGTTACTTTTAAATTAGGCTATGATTGGCTTTATGTTTATATGTAGATATATGTAGTAAACAAACATTTGTTATAGTATGTTAAGCTTTTTTTTCAGTGAAATGTAAAAAATATCAATTATTTCCTAAGTGATTATTACAGATAATGGTTTATAGGTCAGCTCAGTCCAGTTCTAAATTATCATAAAGTAGACATTGACTGTTTTTTGGTAATATGGCGCTAGCAAATAAATTTAGTGGTTACAGGGAGGAAAGAAAGAAAGAAAGAAAGAAAGAAAGAAAGAAAGAAAGAGAGAGAGAGAGAGAGAGAGAGAGGAAGGAAGAAAGGAAGGAAGGAAGGGAAGGAGGGAGGGAGAGAAGGAGGGAAAGAGAAAGGAAGGAAGAAAGGAAAAAAAAGAAGAAGGTGATGCCAGGATGGCTCAGCCAGTTAAATACTTAATAGCAGTCCTAGGGTCCGATTATCAAGTCCTGGCCCCAGTCCATGCAGACCCACATGCTGAACTGGAGTGTGGCCATGGTTTGGTTCTTGCTGAGGCAAACTTTCCATATGGGAGGACCTTGGTTCAGCCCCCAGCTCATGGGGCCAGGCTTCCCATGTGGGAGGACCCCCTCCCACTTCCCATCCTGTGCTAACCTCCCCTCCCCCACTGCCCACGTGTGTGGAATGAAACCTGTTGAAAATTGATGACATGCAACTATGGAGACTGCTCTGGGCCCTCCCCCTTCTTTCTGTCTGTCTCTGTTTCTGTCTCTGTCAAAAACAATAAGAAAATAAATATTTTAAGAAAGAAAAAAAGAAAGAGAAGGGAGAAAAAAGGGAGGGAGAGAAAGATACAATCATGTAAAATGCATGCTTTGAATCATAAGAACAATCGCTTGTTAAAGGAGGCTTTTTCTTCTTTTTTTAAATCTGTTAGCTGGAAATCAGATGCTCTTTTGCATCCAGTTATTTTATTTTTTAAGATTTATTTTATTGTTATTGAGAGAAGCTGTGTGAGAGAGAGGCAGAGAGAGAGAAAGAGAGAGAGAATGGGGGAGGGCCCAGAGCAGTCTCCATAGTTGTACATCATTAGTTGTGACATGGTTTTACTCCACACTGATGGATGTGGAACAGTGTGGAACAGGAAAAATACTGGGGACCTCCTGCATGAGAGGCAAGCACCTTCACTGCCATCTCAGCAGTTACCAGTTGCACCATAGTTCAGCACATGGGTTTACACAGGCAGGATTAGGATTCGATCCCTGGACCTTGGGGTTGTAAGGAAAGTGCTCAACCTGTTGAGCTATCTTTGCATCCCCAAATCCAGTCACCTTTACAGTGTTTTTCAGTATAATTTTCACATGTACTATATGATTTAAGTGAGCAAGTATTTTGTAATTCATGTGGATACTAAGATATTGAGTGATACTTCATACATGTAAAGGTAGAGTCAGGGAGGAAGGTTTGACATGCAAATGAGGAAATTGAGTGGAAAAAAAAACCCTGCTTAGGTAAAATTAGATCCAAATGTGATTCATAATTGACATAAATAAAAGAAATGATGCCTATGATTTTATAAAACTGCAAATTATGGTCATGGATTACAGAGTATGGACTCTGAAGTCTGCCTTCTTGAGCAAGTCATTCAAACTCTCTGTCACTCAGTTTCCTCATCTGTGATAGGAGGGTAATTCTAATTCTAATTCTTAGACTTGTAGTGAGTGTAGAAAGAAATTATGATTGTGAAGTTCTTAAGTCAGTGTCACAACTTATCAACTGCTCCATAAATGGCAGATAATAGTATTATCTAAATTTTCTTGAACTAAATACACCATGTGATTTTCCCATTTTAGAATTGAATATTGTGACTACATGTATTGAATGTATTGACATGTATTGAATAAGTGGAGATATTTGAGATATTGAGTATTTGAGAGAATTCACTGTGAAGTTCTAAATCTTTATATCAAATATATAGAGATGGTGGGTACAAGCTCTCAAATAAATTGTTAAAAATTTTGTTAGTTCTTTTGCTAAATTTTAGGAAATAAATTATTCTACTTCTTTCAATATGTTAAGAACTCTTTATATTATTGTTTAATTAATTGGTTTTGAACTCTTTAAAGTTTCACTTTTTCTTTTATATAAGCCAGTGGGTAAATACTGAATTTTAGAAATACATATCTGTGCAAATTCTTTTTTTTTAATTTTTTTCCAATTACTTATTTATTTAATTGTTTTTGACAGAGAGAGAGGGAGAGAGGAGAGAGATACAGAGACAGAGAAAGAACTGAACTGGAGGAACTCCCCAGTTCAGCACATGGGTCCGCACGGGCCAGGATTCAATCCTCGGTCCCCCATGCTGCAAAGTGAGCGCTCAACCCACTGAGTCATCCTGGCTTCCCTACTGTGCAAATTCTACTCCAGATGAAAGCCTAATTTTTTTTGTTTGTTTGTTTAATGATTAAGTTTGGGAAGGTTAATCTTAAACTCAGCTAATACGTGTACATTCTAAAATACTTGTTAGTTTTAATTGTTTTATTTTTCAATTAGGGTTGACATACAATATTATATTAGTTTCAGGTATACAACATAGTCATTAGACATTTATATAACAAACCAGGTGATCACGCTGATAAATCTAGTACCCATCTGACACCATACATATTTATTACAATATTATTGACTATATTTCTTATGCTATATTCTACATCTCCATGATTACTGTGTAACTACCAATTTGTATTATACTTAATCTCTTCCCCCTTTTCACTCACCTTCCAACACTTCTTCCTGCTGGCTAACATCAAAATGTTTTCTGTATCTATAAGTTGTTTCTCTTTTGTTAGTTTATTTTGTTCATTAGATTTTACATGTAAGTAAAATCATATGCCATTTGTCTTTCTCTGTCTGACTTAGTCTACTTGGCACAATACTCTCTAAGTCCATACATGTTGTTACACATGACAAGATTTCATTCTTTTTTAATGACTCAGTAATATTTCATTGTATATAGGGGTGTGTGCCACCTGTTCTTTATCTATTCATCCATTGATGGACACCCAGGTAGCTACCATATCATGGCTATTGTAAATAATGCTGCAATGAATGTATGGATGCACATGTCTCGTCAACGTAGTGTTTTGGGTTTCTTTGGATAAATATCCAGAAGTTGGATTATTAGGTCTTTCTTTGTCTCTTGTTATAGACTTTGTTTTAAAGTGCATTTTGTCTGGTATAAGTATTGCTATACTAGTCTCTTTTTTTTCCCCCCATTTTCATTAAATTTTTTTTCCCAAAAATACTTTCCAATGTGTCCTTATAAACTCACTGACTATATTGCCAAGTTAACTATGTGTTACAATCATTTTTGTCTACTGATCACCTATTTCCTATAACATTTATGGTATAAAACTGACAAAGAATCTATGTTTCCCCTTTTTCCTGGCTCAAATATTGGTTATTACACTCCATTTTGCCTCATAACAGCTTTTTTTGGGATCAAGCTACTTTTCTTTCTGATCCCCAAACCTAGTGTAAGATGAGTAACATGTCTTTGATCCCTACAGAGCAATTAGACTTCAAAACATTGGGTCCTGTTATTTTATCAACGTAGAGTATAGAGCATAGTTTGTAACACACAGTTCCAACAAATCTTACCAAAGTATTCCCCAGAAATTCAAGTGCCAAACATTTATAACTTTCACCAAATTAATAATCCTTAGCTTCTTTGAGAAAACAATTAGAAATGTGGAACTGATTAACTTGCAATAGGTTTTTATCAAAGTGACTTTAACAAAGGCTGAATACTTTCTCTTAATGGAAAAACTTAAAAAAAAAAAAAAAGAACACTGGAAACAAAACAGAGGATACAAACTCTATAATTGTGAATGTACTTTGAAACACTGTAATACTTCATCAAAAGTTAACTTTTGTTAGGATTACCATTTGCTAAACATTAAATCATTGCTGAAGGTTTTATAAACAATGTGAATGTTGAATATTTAGCCCCCCACCCCCAAAAGCAAACACTTTACAACCCTGGCTATCCTATTCCAGCTTAAAACAGTTAACAAAGAAAACACAGGCCCATCCATTTTTTCAAAAAGGAGAACCACATTCTTTCCTTACTGAGAAGTGATCCTCTTGGTATTAAGGGGGAAAGGCAAAGAAAGAACAAGAACTGTTAACTTCAGATGGGATCTCATAAACGTTCCTTTCTTCAGGACCTTGCAATCATAGTTATGGTTCCAATTTTTTTTTTTTTTTTGTAAAGCAGTAGTTACAGTACACCTGTAAATAGCATAAGCCTTCCAGTCTAACTCTGACGTCATCATTTATTCAAATGCCTTCCACAACAAAATCTCTGTCAAACCTTCCTTTTCTCATTGTCCTCTGAATTGTCCTGTGGAAGGAGGTTTTGTGGACAAGGTTGCTATCCTCCCTGCTTTAGTGCTTTTCCGGTGAGAATCTGTAGCTATAACTTTTCTAATAAAAACATAATCTGCTTGTATACCAGAAATGCCTCATCAGCATTTTTTTAAATCCATACCTGTTTTGACTTCTATAGGTTTAGCTAGTTAGTTGATTAGAGTATATACACTCAAGGCTGATTTTTCCTGTGGGGCCAGTGGTAATTAATTCTCCTTTGTAAATAATCCTGGAGGAAGACATTGATGAAGAACAGCAGGCAGTCCTATCAATTGCAATTGTTCTTTGTTCCTTTTAAATATGTTGTCTTCTAAAGTTATATCTTCTAGTACTAATGTATTCTCTACCCCATTGAATGTTTGGTTGAATTTTTTTCTTCTTAGACTTACAGCTTACATTACCTGGCAATAAGAAGTTTGGGCCTCAGCATAGCAGCATACTTGTCTGTGTGTGACCCCGTCTGCTGCAGCAGTGTGGCATGGGTGCTTTACTTGAAAAACCTGAAGTGGCAGTGGACAGAGAGGTGAGCAAAGCAAGATGGTGTTTCAAGGTAGTTCTTAAATTTCTTTTGGAAGGCATTTTATTTCTTATTAATTTTGAACCTCAAGGCACATGTTCTTCCTTACCACCAGATAAGATTGACCCCAAATGGGGAAAAGGTCATCAGTGTCTGCACTTTCTAAAAATTTAAAGGTCATGTGAAGTTAAAGATCCATCACAGTCCTTGAGAAAGAGAGGAAAGGTGGACAGAAGGTGAGAGGGAGGGGTTTACTAAAGCACACAAAGCACTTTGAAGATGAAAAGCCG
>PVKE010046512.1:0-12232 GCA_004027555.1 Craseonycteris thonglongyai | reverse complement strand
TAGAATTGTTCTATTTTACTATTAGTTGTTGCTGTCAGTCTCTCACTGCACCTGATGTATAAATTAATCTTTATTATAGGTATGCATGTATAGGAAAATCAACATAACACAGTATATGCATAGGGCTCAGTACAAGCTGTGGTTTCAGATTTCCATGAGAGTCTTAGACCTTATCGCCTGAGGACACGGGGGACTACTGTAAGAAGGGAAAGAAAAACCCAAATGGTAGCAATCACAGAACAGTAGGAGCCGGCGCCGTGCTGTGAGTTACCCTGGTTCATACCTACAGCAATCCTGAATCCTCACTTTATGGATAAGTAAACAGAAGTTCAGAGAGGGCAGGCAATTTGCTCATGTCTCAGTAAACCTGAGAGGAGCTGGGCTTAGAATCCAACGTCTGCTTGATAGGAAATCTCTCTGGGCAAGTTCTGACTTGAGGCTCCCAGCAGTTGCTAAGTGGGAAAGCGACTGGCTTTCAGCAGTGTTCTCGGCCCTGTTGTCTTGTGTTTGGAGAAGGCATTTTTCTTTCTGTGTATTTATGGAAGTGGCCCTGTGAGAAAGATTGTTAGGGCCAAACTCTTGGAGAACCAATGCATTCCAAGAGCAAATTTAATACAAACACTCCCTGATTTATGACGGTCCAACTTACAATCTTTTAACTTTACAATGGTGCGAAAGCAATACATGTTCAATAGAAACCTCCTTTCGAATGCTGATCTTTTCTGGGGATCGGGACATATGGGTACCATAATCTCCAGTGATGCTGGTCAGCTGGGTGCCGTAGTTCCTGGTCAGCCATGGTATCATGAGGGTACACAGTCCCTACGCTACGGTGTATTCATTGTGTCAGATGAATTTGCTCTCAGCATGTTTGAGGTGTGCTAGCCTAAGCCACAATGTTCAGCAGATTAGGTGTTTTAAATGTATTTTTGACTTAATGATATTTTTGACTTAGGATGAGTTTATTGGGATGTCACCCCACTGAAAGTCGAGGAGCATCTGTACTTTACAGGTTGAGGCAGTCCTACACATCAAGCCATTTTCAAGGAAAAGGGACAAAGACCCTAACACTCAATGGGAAGAGTGCCAAGGTCACCTTGTAAGAAGTACACCTGGCATGAGAGATACAGCTGGGACTACCTTTGCAAAAATACAACCTATCACAAATATCTACTATGTGCCAGGTTCCACTCTAGGTGCTAAATATACTCCAGAAAATAAAGACCGCTGGCCAGAGTGAAGTGTACATTCTAGGGGGAGAAAACAGACAATAAAATGGTAAGTAAATTATGTAGTAAGTTAGAAATGATAAACGCTCTTAAAAATAAATAAACAAAAAGAACAAGAGAAGCTGATGGTGTGGCAAAGTGGCAGATTCAAATAAGAATATTTCCCCCAAGAATATGACATTTGAGCAGAGAAAAACTGAAGAAGAAGAGAAAGAAGGAACATGTGTATATTTGGGAAAAGAGCATTCTAAGAAGACGGATGTGCATGTGCAAAGGCCCCGTGGCACAGAACGCCTGGTGTTTTGAAGAATGATGAACTCAGTGTTCCTGAGGACTGAAGTGGGGAGAATAATAGTAAGAGGTCATGTTAAAGAAGCAGCAGGTGTCCAGGTCATAGAAGAGCTTTAGTTTTTATTCTGAAAGGAAGGAGAGGCGATTGGAGGACTGAAAAGAGAAATATCATCTAACCATCATCCAATGGGACGCTCTGGCTGCTTTGTTAACAGACTGTAGGAGAACGGGGATGGAAGTAAGGAGGGCAGGTGAGAGATGGTGATGCTTGGATCTGTCTGGTAGTGGAGGCGGGGAGAAGAGCTTAGGATCGGGAAGCATTCTGAAGATCAGAGCTTCTTAGAGTTTAAAGAGAGGAAGGTCTGTACCAAGAGCAACTTCATAACGCTCCCTCAACTGTCCTGAGAACCTGGCTCCGCACAGGAACGGCGGGCTTCCTGTCTTGGTTTAGCCCCTGGTGAGCCAGGAACCAGCCTAAGGCAAAGGAACCCTAAAGACAAGAACCAGTATTGTGGTTCCCACACAAAGTCAATTTATTTCCGCCTCCCACTTCTTTCCTGTGGAGTCTGACACTCAAAGGAGGTGGTGTTGGGGGAGGGAAGGAAGGAGAGAGGGGGAAAAGGGAGGAGGGCGCAAGTGAGGATCCACTGAGCAGACAGACAAAGAGGCTCTTGGGACTGTGTGATGCCAACTGTCCTGCGAACAGCTCTAGGCTCCTGCCCTCCCGCCGCGTGGACCTGGTACAAGGGTGGTTGGGTGTCAGGTCCTCTTCCTCATCATCTTGTAGGATTAGCTCACACCAGTGCTGAGCCCCTGCCTTGTGTGCACCCACGGATCCTTGCCTTGAAGAATGGAGCTTCTGTTAGGTCACGTGACCGGGCTCTGTATTTTTTTTTCTTTCTTTTCTTCTCTCTGACTTGTGCGTTAGCATTAAACCTTTCTGTTTCTGGGTGTTTAGCCCAAGGAGTTCAGCCCTGAACAAGGAACTTCTCTGAAAATGACTTCTTTCTCTACAAAGCCCATAATCCAGAAGCCGCAGGCCCCAGAAGCCAGGAACACGGTTAAGGGGGAGAAGGTGTCAAAAGCAGAGCCCTTGGAAAACAGTGAGCCCCTACATGTTCAAGCATTTCCATTGCCACTAAGCGCTGGTTTCCTCATCCATAAAGTGGAAATACTTAGTTCCCAGGGGTGCTGTGAGGCTAGATGAGAACCTGGCATGAGCCCTGGGCACTAATGTTGCTCTCTCTAAAAATAGTAAGTGTTGCCCTCATCACGTTCCTTGCCGTGACCCTTAGGAGCGGGGCTGGTAGTTACCCACAAAGGGTCATGCAGATAATGACATGAAGAAAAATAGGCTGTGGGCCTGTGCCCACAGGGAGAAGACAGTATTCCAGGTGGAGGACTAGCCTATAAATATGGGGTCCTGGACGCTGAGCACCCTACTGCACAGGGGTTCCCCTGCCCAGTCAGCTTCTCCCGTGTGCACTTGACCCCAGCATTCTAACTCAGGGCCAATAAGGGACGCTTGTTTATTTATTTACTTATTTATTTTTGACAGAGAGAGAGAGAGAGAGAGAGAGAGAGAGAGAGAGAGAGAGAGAGAGAGAGATACAGAGACAGAGAGAGAACTGAATTGGGGGCACTCCCCAGTTCAGCATATGGGTCCGCACAGGCCGGGCAAGAATTCAATCCTGGGTCCCCGGGGCTGCAAAGTGAGCGCTTAACCCACTGAGCCATCCCGGCTTCCCCAAATAAGGGATGCTTTAACTCTAACATCTAACACCACCCCCTGGTGTTGACATCATGGAAGGGCGCCTCCTTCATACTCACTGACACAAAGCAAGGCAAAAGGTCCCATTCAAGTTCAGCTGAAACCCTGCTCACTTCCAAGGCTGACTCCCACCAATGACAACTAAGAAAACATTAAAAAGCTCGTTAGTTCTGAGTCCATTATATCAGATTCCCGATTCCACGGAAATTAGGCAGGAACGCCACCTTCCAGCTCAATAAAGGAATGATTTTATTGTTTTTTTGAAGTATAAGAAAGACAGTAAGAAAATCGAGGCCCTGGTGGAGCAGGGAACAAACAGTAGGTGGGTAGAAATTGTGCCCCAAAGGGAAGACACTCCAGGCCACTTCATTGGCGCTTAGGTTTGTGAAGTCAGTATCTCGTGATTATTTTGCAACTTTCAGCAGAGAAGTTATTACTAGGATTGCTAGATCTGATTCCATTTTCTGAACTCTTTCCTCATTACGAACTAATCTTGTGATATGAGGCTATGTACTAGACATTTCTTATTTTTTGAGTTCGCTTAAAAATGCACAAATCAATTCTGCTTTTATAAATGAGAATGATGTTCCTAAAGCTAAAATCTCTTTGACTATCTCACTTGCATTCCTCATTGCTAGTCCTAGCCTTCTCTTCCCTCTCTGCTTTTCCTTCCCCCAAAGCAGCTACTGATATAAACGTGATCTAAATCTTTCCAAGTCTTTCCAAAATAACTTTAAATGAGTTTGTGTTGCCACTTTTCAGTCCTTTAAAATACTTTTCTATATATGTAACTTATCCACAGGAAAGCTACAATGTGTGCATGTTCTCTTAAATGGTGTCATACTATATATAACATTCCACATCTTGCTTTTTCCTGCTCAGAAACATGGTTTGAGCTCTCCCCAGATTGACACATAGATTTGGCTCATTCCTTTGAATTGCAGGAGAACATCCCAGCATAGGCATACTCTGATTGAAGGATATTTAGGTTTCCAATGTTTCCTTATGACAAGCAATGCCTAGTGATCACCTGGTACAAGGGCGGGCTGATAAATTTTGCCTCCACTTAAATAAAAAATGAACATGAAAAGATATTTTAAATATATAGGGAAAGCTGAGATGGCTCAGCAGGTTAAATGCTCGCTTTGAAGCCCCAGGGACCAAGGATCGAATCCTGGCCCCGGCCCATGTGGACCCACATGTTGAACTGGGGTGTGTCCCCAGTTCAGTTCTTGCTGGGACCTATATGCCTACATCATTTATTGTCGAAGCTGCATAATTATTTTTCTACAAAATTACCACATACTTCAATACATTTCCACAATCTTGATGAAGCTGATCACTTTCAGTCATAAGTCTTCCACTAAACTATTTGTCACTCAAAGCTGCTTGCCCCACTTCTTCATCTTTAAACCACCTTCCCCAGCACCTTACTATACTCACATCAACACACCGGTCACCATAAATGGCATGCATTTGTCTGAGTTTCAATTGGAGTAACTTCTTCTGTTGTTAAGAATTCAATAATGGGGGTGTCGGGATAGCTCAGTGGGTAAGTGCTTGCCTTGCAATCGCAAAGCCCAGAGTTCGATTTCCGGTCCCAACCCATCCAACCCCAGGTGCTGAACTGCAGTGCAACTAGTAACCACTGGGATGGCTCTGGGGCGAAGGTTCTCACCTTCCACATGAAAGGCCCAGGTTCATTTCTTGCCCTGAGCGGCCCCACATCCACCTGTGTGGAATGAAATCATGTCACAACTAATGATGTACAACTATGGTGACTGTTCTGGGCCCTCCTCCCTTCTCTCTCTTTCTCTCTCTCTCTCTCTTTCCCCTTCTGTCAAAAAAAAAAATAAATAAATAAAAAAGAATTAAAAAAAAAAACAGAATTCAGTAAGGCACACCATTTGAATCAAAATTCTGAACACTCTTCCATTTTGATGTAAGTATCTGGGTGAAAAATGTCAGCTTTTGTGACCAAAGTCAAGATTGATGGAGGGGAGATACCACGTGACTAAACAGTGCCCATTAGATCCAGGTATGTCTGATGTAACAAAAAAATATTATAGTGTAACCATAGTTTATCAGCCCGCCCTTGTGTGTATATGTGTGTGTGCATGTGTACACATATGCCTGTGTATGTGTTTGAGGACTTGAAAAGCTGACACTTAGAAGCTAACAAGTGCAGTATTCATGATATACAGACCATGTGTAGCTGTGTGCGAGGCAGGCTCCTGAAGGGCCTCTACCCCTCGGGCTCTGGGTAATGCCCTTTGGTTTTAGAGTTACTAGAGGCAATGTAAAGGCCCGAACATCACTTTCTCAGAGTCAGACTTGGATGCTCAGAGAGGGGAAGGAACTGCTCACAGTGCCCAGAGCTCACTCCGCCGGCCCCTCCGCCAGCAGCACTGTTTGCCTGTGTCCCTTGCTCCACTTGGGTCTTGGCTGTGGTCACCTGTGACTTCTGGAGTGGGCCACACTTGAATCTCTCTGCCTTAGGGCTTAAAAATATTGGAGGCGGGGATAAATGTGACACCCTCAACAAACAGCCCAACCATCAACAAATGATGGACAGAGTTCATAGAAAAACACCCCCGGTTCCAGGCCCCGTTGGTGAAAAGATTCTGGTCTCACTCTAACCCGTCGCTCCAGTGACACTGAGTCCGTTTCCCACATGGGGGCCCACTCAGGAACACACTCCTGCGTCCCTGGGCCAGGCCAAGGAGACATAAAAATGAAGACATCCTGACGGTGCTCTTCAGAAGGTACAAGCCGGTGGCCCAGGGCTTCAGAGTCCCCAGTGTGGCGCTCTTTCGGCCAAGTCACAACCGTGCATTTTAATTTAATGACATGCTTTGAGAGAAAACATCCACTGATCTTTCCAGCAATCGATATGACAAAATGAAGTTTTACTGTGATATATTCCACTGCCTTTTTATTCATAATTTATTTTTGTAAAGGCATTGACTAAAATATGAATCCTTAAACACAGACCGTAACTGGGAACTGACTGCATGATTTATTGGCATCTCCATTTTTTTTGATATATATATATATATATATTTTTTTTTTCCTTCTTTCCTTCTTTCCTTCTTTCCTTCCTTCCTTCCTTCCTCCCTCCCTCCCTTCCTTCCTTCCTTCCTTTTTTCTTTCTTCCTTTTTCCTTCTCTCTGTTCATAGCAAATGTTGATGTTTGGTTCACCCTGATCAGGATTTAGCACTTCTGGTCAATTTATCTTACATATTGACCTGAGCAGAAAATCCATATAGTCTTCATTTGCCATCCTGTTTCATTTAGGAGACTCTGCGTCTCTGGAAGCTGTGCCCAAGTTCTAAGGCCTCAATAGGACAGCACCCGCTGCAGGGAGGGTCCATCTGTAATTGTCCCACCTGCCAACCCCGCCCGGCTTCTCCTCTTTCCTCTTTATAAAGGGAGACAGCCATGACTTGATTCCTTTAGGAAGCAAAAGTGAATATAGTGCTGGGGAGGTAATGCGCTGTGACTTCCCAGGCTAGGTGACAACAGTGCCAGGCACGGCCACCTGCTCTCTTGGAACTTGGCCAACACACTACACTGTGTAGGAGCCTAAACACCCTGTGAAGAGGCCGGACCGGACAGCTACCAGGGCCGGCAGCCCGCTACCCCACCTGGGCTCCCAGCAGGTAGGCAGTGCCCTTCACTTGGAGCTTGCCATCTTGAAAGCTGACCCTCTTGTCCGGGTGAACCACACCTGCTGACCACGCCTGCCAACCCTGGCCCAGTTGTTGATTTAGGAGCAAAAGTGATCAGGACAACGGGGTGCCTCAGCCAGACCCCCAGGCCTAAATGGGAACTAAATGGGAACTAGAGGCCTAAGTGGCATCTAAATCACCCCCGTAGGCAGGTCTGACGTCAGTGTGCTGGTGTGGGAGGCTTGGAAATACCCCAACCCTGGTGCCCAGCCCACCTCCTCTCATTCTGGACGTGGGAGGCCTTCCCTCTCTGGGTGTCAGGTTCCTTGTGAGAGGGAATAAATGGAACGACACAGGCAAAGAACCCAGGCCAGGGAGTGGTAGGTCGCAGTCAGGCGACTGCAGTGTGATGTGCTTTTTCTTCAGGGCACAGGCCTGGAGCGCAGAGAACACGGGTCTGGAAAGGCCCGTTGCCCGCTGTGACCAGGCCGGAGCGGCCACATTTGGGATTTCTGCGGGGTGCCCCAGGGCACCCGTGCCTCCGCCGTCCTGGCCAGAGTCTCTACAATGCGAGGGTTGGCTGTCCTTCTCCTGTGCCTGCACATGGTGAGTGCAGGAGCAGGGACTCTCCTGCCCTTGGTGCAGGTGCAGAGCCTCCCACAGGGCCTGGCATGGCATGAATGTGAATACGTCTGGCAGATGTGTGTCTCGCCAGGATGCAGGAGCTTCCAGGGTCAAGGCTGTGCCGAGGCTCCTGTGCTATAGGGCAGACACCCTCACGGGGCTGCGTGATGCCTTCTTAGAAACCCAGACGGTCTGAGGTTTAACCACGAGGTGACAGGCAGGACTCTACTCTGAGTCCTGTCAGGCTATTCATTTCCAAGAGAGCTCTCCATGTTGTGCTCAGGACTCATCCTGGGGCCAGGCTGCCTGCTCTCCGATCTTGGCTACTTCACATAATAGCTGTAGGACCTCCAGTCATTTACCGAAACCCTCTGGGGCTCAGTTTCTTCATCTGTAAAATAGGAGTAATGACACCACCTATCCCAAAGGGTTGGAACAGCAGGGATTAAATGAATCAATGTGTGTGAAGCACTAAGAACAGCGCTTGGCCTAATCTCAGGGCTCTATTATCAATCTGCCTATTGAGCTGGATCCGTATCTGTTCTCCAGAGCAGAAAGGCCTGAACTACTTACATTCCTTCAAAAAAAAAATCGTTCACATGACAAACAGGATGCCAAGAATAAACTCAAGACTGAGGCGGTGTGGTGAACATCCTTTGGTGCTCTGTGCATTTTTGTGGCTGCAAGCTCTGAGCTTGATTTGGAGGTCATGTTAGAACCCCATGTTTGCAATCTGTGGCCACCCGCCTCCAGCACACCCCACCCCCAACGCGCTCCCACAAAGCCTCTAAAGGCCCCTCTGTGGTCCTACCTTCTGCACAGACTGAAGGTTAAGCCCAGCCTCCCGAAACCCTCCCCGCCCGGGAAGCCTCCGGCCCCACCTCCTTCCTTGGAGTCTTGGCTATTTCAGGAAACTACAAAAGCCACCCAAAGAGCTCATCTTGGACTTTACTTCTGGGGGCACCGGGGGTGGGTGGGGGAGGCAGATTGTCCTGGACAGAAAAACACGTGTTCCTTTTGAACAGTCTTGGCAGACACAAATGTACAACCTATTGTGGGCCCCGAGAAGCCACCAGCGGGAGTTGGTGGGACACAAAAGGGGCATTTGTAATAGCACAAAACACTTAGCACTTTAGCGAGGCGTGCACAGGATATAAAAAGAGACGAAAGGCTCCACGAAGCCGCCAGGGAAGCCACGTGCCCTGAATGCGGATGGCCCATCCCTGCCGCCCAACACCCAGTCTGTATCCTCTCAGCTCTAGCCTGGAAGGGGGCGTCTGGACGGATGCAGATGTGTGCCTGTCTGTCTTCTGGGCTCCCTCAGTCTTTGGGTTCCTAAGCAGACAGGCCCAGCCCTGGTATTCACACCCAGGTCAAGAACACAAATAGAAACCCAGGCATATTCGAGCTAAGTATGAGCAAGTTCCACGTGAAAGTAAGATACTCAATACATGTGTTTCAGCCTCTTCACTCAACAAGTCCCCATCGTAACAACCAGGAGGTTAGGCTTGAATTTGGCTTCCTTGGGTTTCCTTCGAAGGGCAGATGTACTTGGGGTGGGTGCCCAGCATTGACGGTGCTGAGGGGACCCAGAAGCATGGGAGTGGGAAGCAGCGGACTGAGTTCCCAGGTTTTTGTTGTAGTTGTTTGTTCATTTTTAAAAATAGCTTCAAGAGCCTAGAAATCAGGTCCTCATGAGGAGACCTAGGGCATGTTTCTTTGCTTAAACTCAAACCTGTCCTTCTAGAGCTTTCTTTTCCCCCTTTCCTCTTTTCATGCCTGCCCTTCCTGGCCTCACAGAAAGAAGCAGAGCCCTGCTCTCCACTGACCAGCCAAGCTCGGCTCTCTGCCAGAGTCCAGGGACAAGGAGACCTCTCGTGTGCCGGCTCTGCACCGGGGAACAGAGAGAACCAGGGAGGGTGGCTTGGACCCTGGGCACGAGTGGAGGAACGGAAAGGCAGGTCCAGCTGAGCTACCTCCATCACCAAGGTGGGAATGATCAGAATGGGTGGGATGAGCAAAGTGGGAGATCTGGAAAGCAGACGCATCTGGGGAACAAATCCTGGGATGTCAGCCCAGAAAGAGACCAGAGCAACCATTTCGTTTAATGTTAGAAAAAAAATAGCAGCAGGTTCCTCCAGTCAAACACTGTTTTATGTGGGGTTTGGATGCAGGGAACAGGAGGATGTTGAGTTGCTTTTTTGGGGTGAAGCAGATGGGGGCAGGGCATGGTGCTCCAGTCCCCCAGACTCTCTGCTCCCTCCTCCCTTCCATGAGCAGGAGACACTCCCCCCTTCCACAGAATGTCAGGTGTCTGGACAGCCCCATTTCTAATCCTCCTGCTCTCTGTTTAGTGGGACCAGGACTGGCCTATGTACCTGTCACCTCTGTAGGTGGCCAGCTGCTGGCAGGTACAGGCTGGACCCTGTTCCTTTTTGTACTCTTGATCTGGCACATGGCGGCCACTCAGGGAGTGTGAGTTCAAATGGATCAAAGGAGAGATGGTAGCCCAGAATCAGAATACGAAGGGACTTAGGTAAGGCCATTCAGCTAGTGAGTAGGACACTTAGAATCGTTTTTCGAAAAATAAGGAAAAATGTGGGTGAGAGTCTGGGAAACATACAAGAGAGAAAACAAACCATTAGAAAGCTAAAGATACCTTTAAGGGAGAGCCTTATGTTGTTGTTGTTATTATTATTATTTCCATAAATATAGTATCTACAATCCTCCACAACTTTTCTTGTTAGAATTCTTTTTTTCTATTTTGTTTCTCCATTTAGCATCCCTCCATTTATGTTTTTCCTGACTTACAGTAACGGTTGCTTACATTTATTTTGCAACTATTATTGTGGTCTATTAAGAGTACTGCACAAACGGCCTCATCTAACTCTCAGAACAACCCTTTCAGCCAGGACTATGTTCGTTACACAAATGAGAAAATTGAGAACTCAGATGTTCAGAGACTTGCCCCAGATCACTCAGCCAGGAAGTGGAGAAAGATGCGTGAGAACCCAGAGTGTGTGTGCACTAACTGCTCACAAGAGCAGGTGACACATTTAGTCATTTGGAAGACGTGTCCCCTTTTCCCGGGGCCTGTGGTCCCAGCTGTGGGACGTGTCTTTCTCTCACTGCAGCGTGAAGTCTGGAGGTTGGGGTTACCTCTACTCCTGGCTTTTCATCGAGCCAAGACCCCCTCAGTCTTCAGTCTGGATCGTGAAACCTCCCAGAGCCTCAGCCGCAGCCCCACAGAAAGGCCTCTGAGCAGACGGCAAGAAGTGCCAGCTCACCCAAGTGCCAGACCGACCCACGACAATCTCCATCTGTAAAGGCAGGCCTGTCTGCACAGGCTCTCCCCCTGGCATTATGCATGGCTAAGTGGGGGCCATATTTCACCCTAGAAGTGGCTGCATTTCAGGAGCAGAGCGTGATTAAGAAAGACAAATGGCGGGTAATATCCGTTACCGACACCTGTACGGTGCACAGGGATCCATTTGGCAAAAAGGGGCTATGTAAGAGCAAGATCATTATGATTTGAACCAGAAAATAAAAATTGGGGTGGAGGTAGTGAAGAATGGGAGGTGAGGGGAGGGGGAGGAGGGTTACACAGAAGTGCAGAAGGGAGGCCTTAGGAAAAGGTTGCATCATAGGAAGAGCTTGGTCTCTTGAACCCCAGGCCTGGGTCCTAAGGCTCAGCTCTACCATTGACTGCTTGGGCCTCAGGCCACTTCCACCCCCCCAAAATGCTGGCATTCTTGGAGATCTTATTGTGTTCAGGTACTAAAGGCTGATGGAAGCCCCATGTGGAGGCAACCACGCCCAACAACAAGACTAGGGCAGCCTCCAGGAATGCCCCAAACCGTGTATTTAGCCACTTGGGGCTGTCTCATCAGCCCTCTCACCTTTAGAAAGGTAGAGAACTGTGGATGTGGAATCTCAAACCTGAAGCATAAAGTTATGCAGGTCAAGATGTGTGGGATCATGGAAAAGACAACAGGCTATGGAGCTGGAGGGAGATGAGCCCCAGAACTTCTAATGCACCTGTAGGTTAATACATTTTCACTCAGCATTTTCTGAAAGAGATCGAAAGATACAAGGACCTGGTTTGAGATGAAGCAGACTTTGGGGTTAAACAGCTGAGGGTGGGGTACCTACTCAGCCATTGGTATGCTCTGTAAACTCAGGCAAGTTGCAGTTCTTCTTTGATTCAGCCTTTCTCTTCCTCTGTCCAATGGGGATGAAGACCCACCTCACTCAGCTACCATGAATATTAAATGGAATAAGGATTTATAAATTCTTAGCACAGAGCTTGGCATAACTGGCATCCTTGGAGATCTTAATGTGTTCAGGTACTGAAGGCTTATGGAGGCACCATGTGGAGGCAACCACACCCCAAAACAAGACTAGGTCAGCCTCCGGGAACACCCCAAATAGAGGCTACCACCTACATACTCCTCCTCATGTAAATATTACCATCATCATCATCATCACCACTACCACTGTCATCACCACTACCACCACCCCCACCACCACCATCATCACCACCATCCTCACCACCACCACCATCATCACCATCATCACCACCATCCTCACCACCATCCTCACCACCACCACCATCATCACCATCATCACCACCATCCTCACCACC
>PVKE010046511.1:0-12234 GCA_004027555.1 Craseonycteris thonglongyai | reverse complement strand
CTAATTATGATTCCTTGGTTAGAGACATGCAAACTCAGTCTTCCCATTAATGTTAAGGCAACAAAGTAAATTCTAAATCTGTCTTTATCTGTAGCTACTTTGAATTAATAAATATTGTTAATAATTATCCATGTTCTTTTAATTCCCCTGGACGTGAGTTTTTTGGCCCTTTAAATAATTATTGTTGTTGTTTTTTATGAAGGTAGATAAGTCGTATATCTATATTTCAGTACGAGGTGTACTCAGTGAGCTATTGATAGATTAGCAAAAAGTAAGTCATATTATTCTTTCATGATAAATTTTCCTGGCCCCCAAAAATATGTGAAAGTGAAATATTGAAATCAAATTATCAGCCATACTGTGCATTTTTATAACAACATTTTATATTTACGAACAAATAGTACAACAACTTATACATTGCAGTTGATAAAAAAAATTAAATTGCATTTTAAGTTAGTAAAAGTCTATCTTGAAAAAGTGTCGGAAAATTGAATTTTTTAGGTACCGCATGTACGGAATGCTGCTATCAAAAGTTGGGTCTGGAAATTTATTTTCTTCATGAGCCTATATCTCGAAAACTTAATAAGTGATTTAAAAAATAAAAAAATAGTTTTGAACATATATTTTACTTATCTACCCATACCTTCCTGGAATGCACCTTATACTGAAACACAGTGTATAAACATAGTATGCATTTCACACCCCTTCTTCCCCCTTAGACTACGCCTATGACAACAAATCGATCGCGACACACTTTTAAGATAAAAAGTAGATCTTATATACAGAAAAGTTGGCCACCCCTGGCCTATACTATAGCTTTGACCTACGCTCGTAGCATGCTATCCTGCCTATCGTCATCTCTTCCTGTCTGCTGCCAGTCCTATGGATTTCAGACTTGCTTAGCCAGTTTCCGCAGTTATATGAATATCAGTCAATTCCTTTTAATACATACATACATAAATATGTGTGCATGTAAAATATATATGTATACATGTGATATATATATATGTGTGTGTGTGTGTGTGTGTGTGTAGCCATTAAATATACATTTAAAGGTCAGAGAAAGGAAAAGTCAGAGATCTGAAGCATAAGAAAGTCTTTGTTGCAGGAGGGAACCATATAGTGTGACATGGGCAGATTCTAGGAGTTGAGAGCAGCAAGTTAGTAGGAACCCCAGTCTCAGGATAAAAAAAAAAAAATGAATTTGACCAATGGCCTGACTGAACTTGGAAGCAGCTTCTTTCCCATAGCCTCTATATGGAAACTCAGCACCCGCAATACCTTTATTTCTCCTTTGTCATACCCTCACCTGAGAACCACGCCATACCAGACTTTTGACATATAAAATCTTGAGCTAATAAATGGAGCTCTAAGATGCTGTGATTGTAATTTGTTACATTGCAACAGAAAAAGAATATAAAAATACTATAAAGTTTGAAGAAATAGGCAAGAGAGATTGACTCCAGAGTGTAGTGACCAAGTGCGTTTTGGCTTACCCACCATTTGTCACTCATTTTTTCTTTTCTTTCTTTTTAGTTATCCTAGACTATCTATGCTTCGCCTTTTCTCATTGTGATGTGTATGGGGTTTACCCTTCCCTTCACCTCCACAAGTAGACACATATCCTAAGTTAGAATTCTGTTTTGGAGTTTCCTTTGAAACCATTGGGAGAGAGAAAATCACTCAGGAAAAATAGCCCATCAGAGAATAAAATCATTATAGAGAAGTAGAGGCTAAGAGATGGAGAAATGCCTAATCCTCATTGTATCATTTGCTCAAACACCCAACTCATCTAAAAGTGCAGTCCCGTTACTATTTAGTTATGTAAGTCAATATATTCCTTCTTTATTTAAGTCAACTTTGAGACCCCAACGAGGAAAACAAAGGGAGTCTGCCACCAAAAGAAGCCTGGGAAGAATACAGCCTGTAACCTTACTACAACTTAACAACACAAACACCCTCAAACCCTACATTTTCTAGTGTACACGTGTCTGAAAGAACAATATAAACCACAATTTAAAAATATAAACCACAGTTCAAAACTAAAGGTAAGCATGCACGACTTCTTTATAAAGACTATAATGTTTAGAGGTCACTTCTTCGAGGAAGGCTGGGTGACTCCTCCCACACCCCCTCACGCCCTTACCCTTCCTTCTCCATAGCACAGAGCTATGGCAACCATCACGTACTTGCTTACATAACTGCCCACTGAACGGCTGCCTTCCTCAGGCCAAGTCCTGTGAAGGAAAGAACTGTGTCATGCTCCTCATTCTGTCCCTGGGACTGTCACACAACACATGCCCAGTTGGATTAGTATTACTGGTTGAGTGGATTAGAGAACACTAATGTGACTAAAGCTCATAGAGGAAAACCTTACTTTTTAACCTCCTTGAGGGACTTCATGTATACTCTGTGTGTCTAAGAACAGATTAGTTGTTTTTACTGTCAGTAAATTTTGTTTCGTCACTTCTTGAGATAATCTGACACAGATTAACTTTAGATTTTCTTCCATGAATTTTATTAAAAGTAAGAGCTAACACATGTAAACCATTTGACAAATTACGAAGTGCTTTTTATATACATTAGCTTCCTTAATCCTTATAAAATTCCTGCAACTGAGGACCAAAGGCTCTAGGATACTAAGTGCCTTGTCCAGGGTCACAGGCACATGATGGGGTAGAGGCAGGCACAAACTCCAGTCTCTCAACTCGAAATTTAACACAGTTCTTCCCAAGATAATGAGCATATGAGTCCATGTTAATTCTTCTTTACCATTAGTCATTTCAATATTATTTTAAGCAGTATGTGCGTGTGAGTGTGTGTGTATTTATTTCAGCCATGACAGAAAGTTGAAAAATAAGGAACACACTGGAATTAAGTTACTCTATAGGATAGTGTTACATTTTATATTTTAACCAGATGGGTGAAACAAATAGGCACTCAAGTATGAGTGTGAATATGAATGAGTGTGAGTGTATGTGTATTGCCCTAAAATGAGAGAAATAGTTTAATTAATTGTTGAGCTCAATCAGAATTTCCAGTCACTTCTAGTCTTACCCCAATAAAAATATTTATTTTCATTTGCTTTTTGTAAAAACTAGTATATTTAGCTTCTACATTATGAGAAACATAAGTTGTCCTTTAGGTAAGAATTACTTTTGGGTAACAAGCCATTGCTTCCTTGAGGTTGCATGGTTAAAAAAAATCTTAATGGGGTGAGGCCTGTATTCTTCCTTTTGTAATTGCCATAATCCACCAGAAATAATGTGTAATTCCATGTAGCTCTATGGCTGTCTCACAGATGGGTAGTATAGCATGTCTCTGTTTCCTCCAGCTCTAACCCCAATCCCCTACTTCTGTTTTCTGCACTCACTCACAGTGCCTGCAATTGTCACTTGGTAATGTATATGAGTGAGCGTGGACAGAGAGTTAACCAGGCCTGCTCACATTCTCCTGCCAGTGATGCACCGCCTTATGTCATGAACAGTAAATCCTTTATGCTGAAAGCCTGTTCATTTTCACACCATTCACTTGTTCACTAACAGTTGTCCAGATTTTAAAATTCAGCCTCTCACACTAATCCTGCAACTGCTGGTCCCAAACAGGTGCAGGGATCAGACCGGCTCAGTTAAGTAAAACATCTGGCCTGAAAATGATAATAGGCTCTTTTTACCCCCTCAGGTCATAGAAGGAATGTGAAGTTTTCAAATGTTAAATCACAAAATTAGACTTTAATTTTCACTTAAACCTAGATCCATCCCCCTCCCCCAAACACACATTGAGGACTAATATTCCATTATTTCTCCTATAAAACAAGATGTCTGGAGGAGGGAAGCCGAGGAAACTTGACAATCTAACTCTGTTTGGACATCACATCAGCTTTGTTTCTGACTTTCAACAGGTATCATGGTGCTGTTCCCATAAAGGCCTAAAGATAACATTTTGCAAGAAGCAATTCACTAGTTTCAGTGACAATCTCAGATTTTATGACTTTCTGAGTTTAAAGTAAATTGTAGATAATTCAAGATTAGAGAGGAGATACCTTAGTTGAAAGGCCTTTTCCCTTGCCAGTCCTATTTAGAATTCAATTGTGGACAGTGGCTGGGTATGATAAACTGACATTTTATAATTCCTCCCAGCTTCAAATCTGGTGATTTTATGGTTCCACTGATGGGTGGTAATGTGCTGTCTGGTTCCCAAAAGGAAAATATACATATTACAATGATTCCTGGTTTTCAGCAAAGAATGTCTCCACAAATCTTACCATTAGGTAACATCCCCAAGGATCCTTTCAGGGGTTGAAGGTACCGGTAATTAATGCAATCATGGCCAGAGCCACCCACTAGCATTTTTACTACCAACATTGCCTAGTGAAGAATAGTGTTCTTATTGATCTAATTCAGCAGAGTTTGATGAGGCTCAACCATCAGGGAAAGTTGCATGATACATAAAAAGAAAGCTCTGATCATGGTCTATATGAGGAAAGCAAAAACAGAACAAATCAATTTGGTTAGGCCTGGCCTTCCTACCACCAAGGATTGGTAGATAATTGTGAGGCCTAGTGCAGAATGAGAATGCAGAAACTCTCGCTGAAAAATTCAGAACTTCAGGATGACAATAGCAGAGCACTAAATCGAGCATGGGGCTATTCTAAACACACAGCAATGTGTGAATGCACAGGTTGCTTGCCCAGGAAGCTAGCTCTTCTGCCACGTACAACTTCATGGCATATCCACTAAGTTGTATATTCTTGGAGGTAATGAGAATTACTTATTCATCTCTGGATCCTCCATGTTGCTGAGAATATCACCTCCACTTTCATGCTCTGTAAATGTGGAATAGAATAGATATTGATAAAAAGCTTGCATCTTAAGTGTTAAATAACTGGACAGCTATTCTGAAGGGTATGTGGCCCCTGAACCAGCATCCCCAGCGTCACCTGAGAATTTGATAGAAATGGCTATTTCACTAGCTCCTCTCCAGACCTACAGAATCAAAAACTCTAGGTGTGGGACCCACAAATCTGTATTTTAATAAACTCTTGAGGTGATTCTGATCGTGCCGAAGTGATGAAGCCATCTCCAACATGGGATCAGTCAAAATCACATGGAGAGCCATAACTCTCATATGAAAACAGAAAAGAGACAGAATGCCACTTAAAACAGAGCATCTAGAGTCTCTCGCCTAATACATAAAATGTCCAGGTTTTAATCTAAAAAATCGCTTGACATACCAAGAACCAGAAATGCATCAAACAGAATGAAAAAAGACAATAGATATCAACACCAAGTGACACCGATATTAGAATTATTAATGACTATATACATGTTTAAGTTCACCAAGCTACATTGAATTAGAGATTAATTTTACTTTAGATTAATTATGCTTCCAAAACCTGACTTAAAAAGGTCACCTCAAAATGAGATACACAATATTTAAAAGAATTTTATTGGGGAAGCCGGGTTGGCTCAGTGGGGTAGGTGCTCACTTTGCAGCCCTGGGGACCAAGGATTGAATCCCGGCCCCAGCCCCGGCCCGTGCGGACCCATGTGCTGAACTGGGGAGTGTCCCCAGTTCAGTTCTCACCAGGGTGAGACCCCGGCCCAGTTCCTGCCCTGTGCAGCCCTGTGCCCACCTGTGGAATAAAACTATGTGGAAAAACCAATGATGTGCAACTATGGAGACTGTTCTGGGCCCTCCCACTTCTCTTTATATCTATCTTAGTCTCTCTCTCTCTCTTTCTCTGTCAAAAGCAATAAAAATTAAAAACAAGAATTTTATTTAACAGTTAAAATAAAAAACTTTGTTCTTCAAATAAAAATATCTCATTGAATATGTTTCATTACTTTTGAAAAATCTTGATTAAATACTTTGTGATACAACAATCCAAAGGTTGTTCCTCTGTTCAAAGCATTCTAATTGCTATTCTGGTTTCCACGACAGTTTTTTGGAGTTGAATATAGTTGTCAGCTCTGCTGTTTTCACTTGTACTTGCATTATCAGGATCACTTTCACTTTACCTTTTGGGTTTTTTATTGGAGGGTAGCAATCTTTTTAAGTACTTGTTCATTTTATTTAGTGACAACTCAATAATACAGTTCCTAAATCCAATTTACTGAACTGTAGGGAAATGACCTACAAGTGAATAATTTAATGAGAGAACCATGATTGTCAACCCTCCATTGATGGAACTTTCGCTTTTTCCTCAGAATACCTGGCACACCCAAAGTAACTTAAGGGCTGCGGGAAGGTGTTTGTGTCATTGTGCATGTTAGATACTAATAAAAGATACATCTTTCTTATTTGGGGGTAAAATTTTAATATAAATGTAATTTGCTCTTCTCACATCTCAATGGATTCTCTTAATCACCCCCTGCCCTTCTCCAGGTACATGCACCTCCATGTTGGAAATCACTAGATTGAACCCAAAAAATACAAAAAACAAAAAAACAGATATGCTCCAAACCCTCTACAACTTACTAGAACACTGAACAGTTTGAATCTGATAAGATTTTATTTTGAAGGGAAGGGCTTTCTGCCCATCTATTTTTGCTTATGAAAGTTTATCTCTGAACATTATTCCACGGGGATCTAAGGTGTCTGTGAGGGTCAATTGTGAGGTGAATCCTTATAGCCTCTCTTTCAACATTTAGCTATATTCAGACTTGTCACTTCTCCAGTCAGAAGAACATAGCCTGGCTTTTGGATTATTGTCATATCTTCCTAAATAACATATGCATATTCTGTCCCATAAAATACATAAAGCCACCCAATATTCTTAGCCATGAAACAGCAATAGAATCATAGATCTACCAAGCATTTAGAACTGGAAAAAAATATTAGGGGTCAGGAGTTTATAGCACTTTGTCATTGTCCATGTCTAGATTCTAAATGATGATTTTGAGGTGAAAGGCCCTTGTTTAAGTAAGAGGTCTCCAGTAACCTAATCCTCAGGCATCATAAACTTTTCAATCTTGAATCATCTGTACCCCACAGATAATAGTCAGATATTATACATTTGTTTCCATTCTAGCATTTATTTCCATGAAATCAGAATATATGAATTTTTTTCCCTTTGGCAAGTCAGAGGTTGAGATAAGAAAAGTGGTGGGGGGTGGGGTGAGGGGGATAGGATTCCAACCTCTGAGTGTTATGAAGTATTTTCACTGGAATGTTTTAGTAGTGACACCCTGGGGAAAGCTGGTCTCCAACTTGAGAGTGTGAAGTATTTTATGAACAGAGTAAAGAAAGCAGATGTACTGGCAGAAAAGCCTCTGCTTCTTCCAGCTGTGGGTTTTTTTTTGTTTGCTCGTTATTTTTACTCAAAAACAAGAGAGATGCCCTGAAAGTAACTGGACTATCAAGATGAGATATAATATTGGTCCTCTATTAATATATATTTTATGTATTTTCAACAAATAACTTTATTTATTACACAATTTAAAATGAATAAATGTTATTTCTAAGCATATGTTTTCTTTTTCAATGTGTATTTATCTTAACAATGAAAGTTAAACTCCTACTAAACAATAGTAACATAAAATGATAACATGTACATACATTCAACCAAGGCAATCCTCTCAATCTCCAATTTTACAAATTTGATATTCTAATTTCCATTATACATCATTTAATTACTCATAATGTAATGCATATGCAATTCTGAGTTCTATTTTTAAAATGTATTTCATTCATCTACAAATTGACATTTTTAATGCTAGCCCATTTTATTCACAACAATACACCTAATAAAGTCTTTACCTTTGGATATTTAGATTACATGTAAGGCAGTGGTTGTCAAACTTTATCCAACATCAGAATCATCTGAAAGGCTAGTTAAAAAACAGGTTGCTCTGACCTGCTTGTACACATGCTTAAACACACACACACACTTGATTCAGTCAATCTGGGTGCAGCCAGGTAATTTCCATTTGTATCAAGTTCCCCAGGGACGCACATGCTGCTGGTCTAGTGACCCCACTTCATAAGGATCGTCTGGCTCTCTCTGCCCTTATGAGCTTGCCGGCTCATCGTGGGATTTATTGCTAGTCCCTACCTGGAATCTATTTTCCAAATCCCAAAACCCCTGTTTCATTTCTCTAATTAAGTATTTTGAAATGCTTATTAAGAAGCTAGGTCCTACTTTATTAAACATTGATCACATATTATTCTTTAAAGACTATCTTAAACCGTAGAATTAGGCCAGGCATTAACTTGGTTCTGTTCATTGCAATGAGACGGAAATTTTAGATCATCAGGAGGCAGAAGCTAGTAAAAGGATTTCATCACTTCTTTATTTTCTACAAAATACAATTATAATTAATGTTCAAATACTCCCTTACTGCTTCCAGTCCTTTTCCAAGGTAGAATTCTTCAATTTCTGATCAGCTCTAGGGCTCTCACTAATATGAATCTGCTAGTGGTAGGAAAACCCAAAAGAAATCTGTGTAGCCCAGTCAAGTTCTATAAGGGAAATCTGAAAATTATCCCAAAGGAAAAATGTAGACAGATTTCTCTGATCCTGTCCCCTCAAAGCAGACATTATGGGCTCTAGGTATCTGTCTACTTTAGCATTTCAGACAAAAACAAGCAAACAAACAAAACAAAACAAAAACAAAAACATTTTTCTATTCTACTACAAAGCATGCAAAGTAAGCCAGTATAAGTATACCAGGATAGCTCAACAGGTTGAGTGCTTTCTTTGCAACCATGAGGTCCGGGGATCAAACCAATATGCTGAACCGTGCAAACCCATAAACTGAACTGTGAAAACCTATCTGCTGAACTGTGGTGCATCTGGGATGGCAGTGAAGGTTCTGCCTTCCAAGTGGGAGGTCCCAGTTTGGTTCTTACTCCATGCAGCCCCACATCCATTTGTGTGGAACGAAACCATGTCACAACTAACGATATATAACTATGGAGACTGCTCTCTGCCCTCCCCCTTTCTCTTTCACCTTCTCTCAAACAATAAATTATATCTTAAAAAAAGAAAGAGAAAGAAAAAAAAAAGTAAAGCAGTGTAATTCTACACAAAGAGTAGTTTTTCTCTTGAGCATTACAAATAAAACATTTTCCTTCTTTGTTGCATTATAGAGCCTATTCTTTAAGAAAGGAGTTTCTTGGATAGAGCTTGCTTCCCATGAAAAAATAAATTATTGCTTGATGATGTCAGAGAACCTCAGATCTACTGGGATTTTTCTAGGGACTCTCATTATAGGTTACTGTAAAATAATCTTTAATTCATTTCATCTTGGGAAGCCCTGGTTAGAAGGCATTTACTTCATATTTCTACTTCTACTTAGGGACATAATTATTACAGCTGCCCTTCTTTTCATTTTTTTCTGGAGAAATACTATGCATTATTACTATCTTTCTTTGTCACATGTCTTATTCTTTACAGTATCTGACTGTATCTGCATATTCTCCCAAAACCTCAAATATTAGTTTTCTCACTCTGGATTAGGTGAGTAAAGTTGTCACAATCTTCATGAAACATATTTTGTTGTACTGAGATGTGCCAATAAACATTGATGCCTTTATTTCCCCTCAAGCCAATCCTTAGACATTTTATTCACTCTTGTATTCCATAGATATTTAACATGCTTTGTCTCTGAATCAGATGTTGTGCTAGACCAAAATAAAGAAATGAGCCCCCAGGCTCTGACTCCAAGACATTCCGAGTCCAGCCCAGTTATTGAGTCAGTGATAGTGGGGTGGTGTGTGAAATGCCACAGGGTTCCTTCTGGAATAAACCAGACAGAAATCTATATATATATATATATTTTTTTTTCTGACTAAACTCTTTTCTTAGATAAATCTAAGAATTCACTGAGACTATGCCTAAGGAAAAAGCAAACAAACAAAAACCATTACTTGTATCTACATATTTCAATTTCTTACTCAAGTACTCAAAATCACCAGAGTCACATCACTTTGTTTCTCCACTGCTATCTGATGTGGCAAAAGTGAATAATGATGAGATTAAACTACTTCTCAGAGTAAGGCTAGGGAAATATTACAATCCACACATACCTTGTGCTTGGTCTGTACAACCTGCCTTCATCCTTCAATTAGGTCAGTGCCCACCCCACCCCATGCCTTTGTCCTGGGTGGACAGTAGGATTCCTTTAGCCAGTTGGGATTTTACATTGTTTGGGGAACTCTGGGCTGCAGCTGCTTCACAAAGGCTGATAATAAGTGATGGTGAAATATCAAAGTGAAAATATGCTGAACATCTATAAGTATGGGGCTGGAGCCTGTGTGTGAGAAGACCAAGGTAAAGTTCTGAGAAGTGTAAGCAAAGGGCATGTGTTCAAGGCATACAAATTTATGAAATTTCTAAGGGAAAGAGCATACTCTAGGTTAGGAGGAGAGAAAAAGACTTGGAAGGGAAACAGAGGCAGCCTAGAAAAGAGGACTTAAAGATGATGGTGCACCCCATCAAATAACTCACACACTCCCTGTCCAATAAAATGCCTTCCAGAGGGCCTTCAAATTTAGTTGGAACATTACTAATGACTTCATGTAAATTTCAGTGATGACGTATTCATGAATACTCATGTAATACTCTCTTCTGCAAAGACAAATTGGAGGAGAAAGAAAGGTAATTTTCAATTCTTTCCTTGAAAAAAAATTCAACAGTTATCTGAGTGAAACAGAGCCAGAGCTAAGAAAATTGACTGAAGCTTTGCTCTGATCTGCCTTCTCCAGGAAGCCCTACTGAGAGCCTCAGAGACACCAACGGGCCTGTTCTCCAGGAGCCTTGTGGCATTTCATGTACTGCCCCGCAATCACTGACTCACTAACTGGGCTGGACTCCAAGTGCCTCAGAGCCAGGGCCTGGGGCTCATTTCTCTCTTTTGGTCTAGCAGAACACCCGATTCATTGAAGAAACACATTAAATATTTATGGCATACATGAATGAATGAAATGTCTAAGGATTGACTTGAGGGAAAATAAAGGCATCAATGCCTATTGGCAAATCTCAGTGAGTTTTATGGAAAGCCTTTTTAAAAATTATAACATGTACACGTTGCCAAGGTTATTACACTTGCTCAAATTTGATAGGCTCTTTTATGAAAGATTTTCTTTTGTATTCACAAAAAAACAACCCCACACATCAGTAAGTGCTGATACTGATCAGCCTATTTTTTCCTTTAACTGGCAGTATTCACAGTCACTTTATTGTATGAAATAATGTTGTTTCCTTCTCCCTTTATCTTGCTTATGTCTGACCTTCCATTAAAAGTTGCTTAGAGACTGCTTAACGAATAGTCAGGAGTGCTCCTCGCTGACATCTTCCTTTTGTGACTTCTCAGCTATTCTGTCAGTCCATTCCCTTTCCATAAGCATTTCTAGGCTTCTTTTCATCTTCTTTCAACAAGCAAGACTAAAGCCCAACATTTTGCCTCCACTGAAAGGAAACATCTGCAGCCTCTGAAGCTTCACGACATACAAGAAGGTCTATACACCTGCTAGTTAAGAGGGAAGTAGATTATCAAAGCTTCCATGAGCTTTTGATTTTTTATTAATGGCTTTGCACAGTGTGTTAAGCAAGTCACAAAGTTAAAAATAATAATGAAAATTCGAAGTTCGTAATGCTCACTGAAATCAACCAGACTTGGAATGTGAATGTGGAATGAGAGGCCACAGGGTTTCCTTTCACGAACAGTAAGATCAGTCCACACTCTTCTGGGTACATGAGTCCACCTAGAAACTTAAAACAGAATTCTATAATATCCAAGGAATGGAGCCCTCCTCAGGATCACAGCAGGCAGCACAAATCACTCCCCTCTACTTTCCTCATCTCAACACTTCTTGGTGGAACTGATCAAGTTGAACTGCACACCTTGGACAAACTGAAAAGGAAAATGATTTGATGCAACCTTTATTCTATACTATACTAACTATGGGTTAGACAATATTCTAGAGCCTATAGTCAGTTGCCTGCAGTGGGCTCTGTCAGAAAAGCATTGCAGTAGCTATGGGAGCAGAAAGATGAATTCTACCTGGAAGGGAAAGAGAAGTGAAAGGGATTTGAGAAAACTTCATGTAGATAAATGAAGAGTACAAACTAATCTTCCATAAAGTGAAAGACGTCATGAACACCTGGGAAGTGTGTGTAGAACAGCTGGTGGGCCCACCATTTTCCCTTGGGATTAGAGCATGGGAGTGGCAATGCATTCGTTGCCAGCCTTCGACCCAGCCGGCTGAGCCAACTTTTACCTGACCTGC
>PVKE010046510.1:0-12245 GCA_004027555.1 Craseonycteris thonglongyai | reverse complement strand
TAAGCATAAATGAGAAATCTCAAGGTCAACTCTACCTACAAAGAGATAGACAGATTTTAAAACAGATTTACTCACGGTTACAACCCTTAGCTTGGAAGCTTTCTCCTTTTGGGCTCTCTTGAGGAAGGTTAATGAGGACATAGATTGTCTTATTTTTGCTCACAGTCTCTTCCCCATTTACATTTCTTATCGGTATTTTCTTATGCTTGCTGCATTGTTCTTCATCTTCTACCATTTTCCTACAAAGAATTCTTCCACTTTCTCTTAAAGGCAAATTCTGTGGTCTTTAACTTCTCTCCTTCTCTAACTTTTCAATAAAGAACTGGTGTCTGCAACTGTAACACTGAGTACAGGTGATATGAAAGAGATGTAACCTCACACTTCACATTATAATTCGGTTGTACCCTCCTGCTTTTCCAGGGACAAGTGACAGAGCTATTATGAGAGTAATGATAGATGTTCATTATCTATTTGTATCTTCCAGTTTCCACAGAAATAGAATGTTTAGTCTTCTGTCCACCCACTAGTTAGAGAAAAATAGGGATTCTTCCATGCCCCTGCCTTTAACATCTACAGCTTGGCATAGCACTCACTCTGTTCAATGACCACTGCTCTTGTGTTTTCTGTTCCACTCCCCAAACAAGCTGACAGCTCCTGCTGTAACATTCTAGTAAGTCTGGGGATCTGAATGGTTTGACCAGCACAGACCTCGGTTGTAACATACTTAGTTGATTATGAGGTCAGCTGGAGCAAAATAGATGGGCTGTACACTATGGCCTCGCTTGAACCATACAACTGAAACTTCATCACCATCAATAACTACAACAGTGTAAGTAATCTGAACAAAAAAGTTTGATCTGAGCCACCTATAGTTACAGTCCACGACTGACTCCTAGATTTGGGTCAGTTCAGAAAGCTAGAGCCTCTTCATTGAGGCTAAGGCTGATGTCTTATAAGAAGACCTAGTATACCAGAAAATACATAATACCTATTTTTTCTTTTTATCTTTCCTAAGGGAGCTCAGAGACTTTAAGCAGTAATATTGCATTAGGAAAAGCCAAATGCCTGCTAATTTCTCAGATTATGGAACACTGGTCCTGAGCTATCTCAAGTCCTGGTTAAATTTAAATGCTAAAGGGAGAAATAGTGCATTAGGGAGATTAGATGGTAAAAGGAGTTTGGCCTCCAGTCCACTTCATCGTCAGCTTAGATATTTGCTGATTCTGGGCACAGGCTGTGATCAGGCTTCGCTCACACAGGGAGACTGCTGGGGGAAGGAGAAAGCGAGAAGATTTCAGCTGCCATGCAGTGTTGAAATAACAAAGCAGAAAACTGAGAGGACTTGAATGACTCACCAGTTCTCTTCACAGGACATTTTCTAAGTTCTTGGACAAGGTAGGAGGCTGAGGAGTTAGGAGAAATTTTCTGAAAAATAGACTGAAATGTCCTGGCATCTACGGTGTTTAAGAAACAAAATCCTGCTGGGAGAAGCAGCTGGCCTCAAGCACACGGCTGGAAGCCCTTCAAAATATTTGCCAGATTTTAGAGGGAGAATATGAAGCATGACTGGAAAATTCTGAAGGCAGAGCTTGGAGATTTATTTTTAAAAAGTGTCAGTGTTATCCCTCATTTTCACTGGCAAGTATATCAATTTTATATTGCTAGTGATAATGAAAGTTGAGTTTGAACATTTTCAAATAGTTCCAAAATATTCAGAGGCTTTGTTTTGCACAGAATACATAGATCGCTGAAGTACTCACCTTGCACCAAACTTGGAGGCCACAAAAGGCAAATGAGCCACAGACACAAAGCCTTGCTTTATGTGCAGCTAGAGCTAATTTCTTCATTAAGATCTCAACACACACTGTTCATTTGGCTTGAAGTGCTCTTCTCCGACTTTGATACACCTTCCTCATTCTCATTTTTGACATTTTAGCTATCTTATCGCCTCCTCAATAAAGCTTTGACTGACCAGATTCCCAAAGGTAGATGACCCCTCATTTTCTGCTTATATATTCTGTTATTTTTTTACTTCTAATTGCCTAGAAGGATTTACACGTGGTATGTGTTTTATGGATTTTTCATTCTAGATTAATTTTCTCTTCTCTAGAAAATTACCTGGATGAAGTATGAACCATTTTTGTGCCCATCCTGTGCACTTGTCCACAGCCCCTAGCACATATCACATATACAATAGCCACTGGACAAATATTAGTTGAACTAAACAGAATTAATCAATGAGGTATATTGTAAAATATATATTGTGACAGCACTATGCTAATTCCCACTTCATTTTCACCATATATACTTAGATGATTCTTGAATTTGTCTAGTTTACACATGTTATTACTCTGTCCATGAAATAATACACATGTTCACAAGCACAATATATTATACAACTTTTATTATGATACTGTGTTATATAATGATTCTAGAAATAGACCTTTTTCTTACTACAAGTGGTTATTAAACATAGCATTATTCTTGTGACCTTATTAAATAGACAAACACATTTTTTTATTTGTTATTTAGATGATTTTTGTGATTTAAGTGATTTCCAATTTCTTGCTATGAATAGAAGACAATAGTGCATGGAATTATTATTCATAATTAGATGTCTGTTTATAGCTATCCCTTTGCTAAAACAGGTCAGTGTTAAGCTTCAGTAGGCTGAAAATTTCACATAAGGTTACATTTTAACCTTAAGGTTTTTTCTTTTAATAAGGGTAGATCCATTCAAACAAGATTCTTGAAGGACCTAAATATCTGTCATACAGCAAATGAGCTTTCTTGAATCATTAACTTCAGGTCAACTAACAAAATATTAAAGGTAAAGTAGCACAAAAATTAAGATCCAGCAGCTTAAAACTAATAGTATAAATTTAACAAGTTTTATGAAATAGATACCTATACAAAAATGATATTACATCTACTATATGTACTTAATGATGTGTTTTAAATAGTATGATTTTATTTCCTTTGATATTAGAAATATCTAAAATTATATATTAAATAATTTTAAAAGATTGTGAAATATGCAAAAGAATAAATGCTAAATAATAATTACCAACAAATATAAAACTCAGTGAAAACAACCATTATCATGTTGGTATATTTCTTTCTTACCCCTTTTACTAGCGTGTCCAAGGATGAACAAGACTAAAAAGGATTTGTTGAAAGAAAGTCTCCAAGAAAACAGGCAGTTCTGTTAAAATTCATGTTGAGGGGCAGGCATTATGATTTTTACATGAATATTGTGACTAGCAGGTTGGCAAAGCCTTTAATAGATCAGGTAGAAACCACTTTATATCTTTCATTTTTTTACTTAAAATTTAGTGAAAATACTATTCCATAATGCACTATGACAAAATTTGATAATTTAATTTGTGTGTTTACATTTTCAGTATTGTAAATAAAATTGAAATAAGAATATTTGAATATAAATCTTTCTGGGAATTTCTAATTATTTCCAAAGGAGAAAAAAAATCAATGAAGCAAACATATGTCAAAGAATATGAAAATGAAAATTTGACATATACTGATAAATTAATGCCATTAATAGTTTTAATTTCACACTTTCCTTAGTAATTATAATGAAAAAGTATTTTTTTGTTTTGTTTTATTTTGTTTTAATGGTGGGAAAGCACATAATGCAATGCATGGGCAATGTACTATAGAATCGTACACCCGGAACCTAAGTAATTTTACTAACCAATGTCATCCCAATAAATTTAATTAAAAAAAAAAAAAAGAATTCTTATTAGCATCAGGCACTTTTTTTTCCTACTATAACCTAATTAGTATATGAGGACTTGAATTACATTAAACTTGGTAATGTTCATTGTAATTTATAGAAAATATGCACTAGTTATTTGATCATATTTGTTATTTATCATTAGTTATTTGATCATTTTGTTATTTATGTTGCAATTTTCTATTAGGATGCCAAAACTCTAGCTCCAGAGCTTGTTCCTTTTGCTACTAAATTAAACTATATTGCATTTAAAAAAATTTATAACAGATTATAAAAGAACATGCAAGAGATGTTCCATAAGTCAAGTAATGGACATCAGTCTATCAAACATACAAGGAAGTGAGGAATAAGAATGCTAAATAGGAGAAAAGGTAATATGATTGTAATTAGCATTAAGTGGGAAGAAGAATATAACTTCATCTTTAGTAAAGAAATAATTCACTGTAAATATTTAGAAACCTGCCTTTAATAAATATTCTATCTATCTATTTATCTATCTATCTATCTATCATCTATCAGATGCCCTTTAAGTCAAGAAGATATGGCAGAACATAACTGTTTTGAATATTTAAATTAAAAAAAAGCATTGTACACCAAAGACATTAAAAAATATTTGTATGTATAGCAAAACAAGTATAATGGATTCAATATGGCATAACAGGAGACAGGTTATCACTATGACAGATCCATGAATTCCACTCTGGGTGTTTGTCATGGGTAGAAGTTAGGTAGCCATTGATTTTATAGAGTTTAACATTGTTTTCATTTTGGACATATTGAGCATTCTACGCCTCTAAGACAAGCAAATGAAGTTGAATGTCTAGAACTGTAGTTCCGAAGAGACTTCTGCCTTTCGGTATCATAAATACTTGAGAATAGAAAATAAATGAAACAATGGCTGTGCTTGAGATAACCAAGGGAAAAAATATACAGCAATGATCTCAAACTGGTGCATCTATGGGTGTGTTGTATTTGGCCAGTGTATCAATATGTATGATTCTAGTTCATACACATATTCTAAAGTGAGGCAAATTTTCCCTATGTTTATTTTGTCTCACCATTAGTGCCTTTACTCAGTTATATTATCTGCATGTCTCCTGCAGACACTTGAGTTCCCAAACCTATATAACATTAAAGAAGAAAGAAAGAAAAAAAAAAGACTTAGGACTTAGTATTGGGGAAATCAAATTGTATGCATTTGATGTGTGAATTATACACTTTAGAACAAATCTTATCAAAATATCTGTGGTTAAATACCAGGTGTTTTATATATTTTAATTAAAAACAATTAATGACATTTGGACACATTAACACTTATAAGTATATTAGTTTTCTAGGGCTTCTGTAACAAAGTACCACAAAGGAGTGGTTCAAAAATGAGAACATTTTTGTCTTAATTCTGGGGGCCTAGAAGTCCGAAATCAAAATGTCAGAGAGGTTGGTTCCTTCCGAACCGTGAGGGTGAATCTGTGCCATGCCACTCCCCTGTCTTCAGGTGGCTGGCTGCCAATCTCTGGTGGCCCTTGGTGTATAGAGGTGCAGCTTCATCTCTGCCTTCATCCTCACATGGGCATTTTTCTTGTGTGCGTGCCTCTGTGTCTAAATTTTCCCTTAGACATTTACCAGTCTTACTGCATAAAGGCCCACTGACCCTGACTTAAGTAACTATGACTCCAATGGTCTGTTTCAAAATAAGGCCATATTCTGAGTTCCTGGTGGTTAGGACTTCCAACTTATAAATTTGGGGGCACACCATTCAATCCATAAATATAAATTGCAATAATCGTGTCATAGGAATGTTAATTTGCTATAAATATTACTAAATATTTCCTCTGTTTTTGATACTTATTTCATGGTTGACCTGTGGTTAAGAATTCATGGGCTGCTTCCAGGGCACCACTCACACTTAGTGTAGTACTGATAAAAAATGAATAAATAAAAATTTAAAGAATCTAAATTTCAAGAAGCTAGTATGAATAAATTACTATATATATGTATACATGTATGTATATATGTGTGTGTGTGCATATATATGAGGGCTGTCCAGAAAGTATCCAGCCATGTAACCATTCTCATTATATGGACAATGACTGGATTTTTTTCTGGATGCTATATATATATATATATATATATATATATATATATATATATATTTATATATAGTTTTGATACACCCTGAATACTTCTGTTATTACATATGTTTGCAGACAACCTGTTGTCTAGAATTTCTGTTAGCAGCGAACATCATATCCTGGTGTTCTGAGAATTCTTTCCTTCTTGAAACTCTGCCTCCAGACTTTCACTTTTTCTGCTCAAGTAGCCCTAGAAAAATCCTTGCTATGTTAGCTTCCAAGTTATTTCACTGTTCACACTAGATGCATGTTGCATATCAGGAAAACTTTTCTGTATTTTTGCTTGCCTTATTATAATCTATTTTCATATCTCTGTATTATTAATGGAGATTTATTAATGGAGATTTTTCTGGGTCTATGTCTTTTTTCAGAAGTATTAATATGACTTTTTTCAAAATCAAGAATGTGAGTCACCCTGCAATGCCTTTCAGCCTAGTATAATCACTCTAGTAAAAATTTCTTCAAGTTTATGACACCAACATGGTGCTTTATTTTCCTGCTTGCTTGTTTTCCTATTAATTTTTATTTCTGAGATTTTCTTTCTTGTGAGAATCAGAAAATAAAAGAAAAATAAATATTTCTACTCATATGAGTCCTATAAAAGCAGGTAATTTTTCTTCAAAATCAATCTGCCAGAATCAATTCCTTCTTTAAAAACTACTTTATAGGTAAAAGTAAAGTATTTTATATTTCAAAATAATTTATATTTTTTATGTGACTATGGCTTTCTAACCTAGTAATTCAAAATTAGCACTTTAAACGTGGAATGTGTATTGCAAAGGTTACAGTGATATTTTCATAATGGGGAGTAAAATATCATATATGACATGTAATATTCTATTATCAGAAATGTAAAGTAGCCTGTAATATCCGTATTTAAATAATAAAATAACTAAAAGTGAATGGCTTGAATTATATCATGAAGTTATATGAGTAGTTACAATGGGTTTTTCATTATAAAGATGGTACAAGGATTGTTGTGTTGTAAAGAATCAAAATTACTTTAAAATAGTTACTATATTCTTAATGGAACCACTGGGACCATAAAATAACATATTCAGTTATTTTTGTGAAAGAAAAAAGAAAAACTTTAGCAATATTAGATACATTATTATAAGAATACAAGTGAATGAAGTTTTTATAATTTATCAAACTGTGCATTACATTGTCCTTTTGACATTTTGTTTATAGTTTTGAAAATTACTGTTGAATTATATGATGACATAATAAAAATAATATATCTATATTGTTAATAAATATTATAGGAAATGAACATTTTTTAAAGCAAATAAGATGAAAATATTTTACACTCTTCTGAGGGCATGAAATCTGGGGTCATATTGCCTGTGTTCAAATCCTGATTTCCAATGAATTGCTTATGATCTTGAGCAAATTACTTAATATCTCTTGTACATCAGTTTTCTCAATATAAGAATAATAGCATTATTATGATTAATGAGTTAATATTTTTATTGCTTACATGTTGACTATTTAAAAGTGTATTATGAAATATTTTTAATAAAGTTTCCTACGCTTTGCAAATTTAGAAAACAATTTTAGTATTTTCATTTTATATGGCTTTTATTAAGCTTTATTGTTTTAACTTTTTATTATAAAGAACATAATCCAAACATAAAGTGAGAGGGCTGTCCAGAAAAATCCAGCCATTGTCAATATAACAAGAATGGTTAAATGGCTAGATACTTAAGGACAGCCTTCTTATATCTTAATTTATCTGTGATCTTCAGTGGAAAAAAAAGTGCATGATAATCAACAATGCTTTTTGAGTCGATTTGCAGGACTTTGTGAATATAATTTAGCATAGAAGGGTGTAAATGTGGACAGAGAACAGACAAGTGATGAGACATCACTGCTTTGGCTTATCAGTATTTTCTTTCTTCTTAAACAATAATGACAATAGTATGTTCCGCATTCCATGATACAACCGTCTTTCATTCAGCTAACAATATTCAACTCTCCTCTACCATGGATGTTTTAAAATATAGTGTGCCGATATAATATTTGAGGTATAGTTAAGTCAATGAATCATGATTTCCATTACAAAGATAGTTATTTCTCATAGTTCCCAAGATAAAAGGGCATGTCCACACCATGGGTGGGGTGGGGTGGGGGCACATAAGGAAGCATAGGGTCTGTCACAAGGCATATGCAAAGGGAAAAACTGGACAAGAACCTTAATTATGGTTTCTGCAGAAGGAATGCAGGGTGAGCAGGCTTACAGTTGCCTGGTTTCAGACTCTGAGGCGTAGGCGTAGGGGTGCCCTGATCGTCAGGACTGGGTGGTCCTGCAGTGATTAGGGCAGGTTTATAATGACTGAGAGTGTGGAATCTCAGTGAGGGACAGGATTGGGAGTGTTGACTCTGGATTAGTTGGTTTGAATTGCAAAAATAGTTGCAAAAATAATTGTGACTACTCTTTGATTGAAACATTAGGAGAAATGTGGAAGACAAAAAAGAATAATGTAGTAATAAAATGGGTTATGAGGTAGCAGTTTCAATTATCACTGCTGTATCTTCCTTTACCCATTTTTTTGTTGCTTTTTCCTCAACTTGTATTGTATTTATTATTTATATTTTACTTATTTTATTTATTTATTATTTTCAGTGGTCCATAGTTGTTTGGGTTACTCAAACTCACATCACCAAAGGCCAAGTCTTAATACGTTTGCTATTATTGAGCTGAAATTTTTCATTAACTTTTATGTCTGGGCACAAATGTAATAGTAGGCAGCCCAGGGGATTTTGTGAACTCTAAGATAGTGCTACCTGCCCCTGTGGTTATTTATTTTTTAAGTATGCCAGAATGATAAATAATTTAATAAGCACCTAAAATATATGACATTGTAAGCTATGTGCTGGGTATAAGAAGTTGCCAAGACAAAACTTGTTCCTTGTAATGGGGTTGGCTATATATATATATATATATATATATATATATATATATATATATATCTGTTTAGTAAATTGGCTAGATCAATCACAATGACAACAAAATCAACAAAGAGAGGACAACAAAGACAGTAAGGAAAGAACTGTAACTTCAAACAATGTAACAGTATACATAAACAGTAAGCTCATGTATAGAGAGTGAGCAACAGATGAAGGAATAAAGTCCTTTGACTTTGATGAATAGTCATGGTGTTCTAGCTTCACTAGTATTTGATCATACTGACTCCAGGATGAAAATAGATAAGACAAGAAGCAGCCTCAAAACACTTACAAAGGGACACACACACTCTTGTTTATGAAGATCTCCAATACTTACAGATTTCCTTACTCAGAGTCACATATTCAGTGGTATGGTTTTTGACAACAATTTTATTAAGGCACAGAGGTACAAAAGTACTCACAGAAATAGAAGAACGAGGTGATCAGCTCTGTGTCATAATCCCTAGATTCTAATGCCAAGTGTTTATGTCTTCAGAGGTTTGGAGGGGAAGTTTTGTGACTAAAAACATTTTAAAGATTTATTTTATTGTTTTTGACAGAGTGAAAGACAAAGAGAAGGGGTGAACAGAGCAGTCTCTATAGTTGTACATAATCAGTTTTTGACATAGTTTAATTCCGCACAGGTGGGTGTGGGGCTGAGCACAGCGGGAACCAGGCCGGGGGGGTGGGGGGGCTCTTGCATGGGGGGCATGCCCCCACAAACTGGGGGCCTTCCATGTGAGAGGCTTGACCCGGGCAGAAGCTGAACCAGGGGGCTCCCATATGGGAAGCTCGCCCTAATGGGAACCAAACTGGGGTGGGAAGCACACCCCAGTTCAGCATATGGGTCTGCATGGGCTGGGGCCAGGACCGGGACTTAATCCTTGCACCCAGGGACTGTGTAGTGAGTGCTCAATTTGCTGAGCCATCTCGGCATCCTCTAAGAAAATTTTAGACATGCAAAGGCTGTTCTCAATTTGTATAAATAATGAACTTCCAAGAACATTTAAGAAAGTGAAGGTATACGCAAGAGACTTACATATTTAATGAACAATTTCTGCTTCTAAAGAACTGAAAGTGGGGAAGTCGGGATGGCTCAGTGGGTTAAGCGCTCACTTGGCAGTGCATGGGACCAGGGATGGAATCCTGGCCCTGGCCCGTGCGGACCCACATGCTGAACTGGGGAGTTCACCCAGTTTAGTTCAATCTCTGTCTCTGTCTCTGAATCTCTCTCTCTCTCTCTCTCTCTCTCTCTCTCTCTCTCTCTCTCTGTCATAAATAAATAAATAAATAAATAAATAAATAAATAAATAAATAAAATATTAAAAAAAAAGAACTAAAACTATTCTCATAATCAGGATTTAACATTCAGAATTTTTGAATTTGCATTGTATGCAATACATGTATAATGTCTTCCAAATTTTAAAGTATAAGCATTTAATAAACATACTTTAAAAACTACTTAAATGTGTATTCTTTCAGTGAACTTGAAATTTAATGAATTGAAAAGCCTATTTCAATATTAGGAAAAAGTTCATTTGGTTATTTTGTAAAAGATTAATCAGAAAAAAAATATTTTTGATGGAGATTGTTGTGACAATTTTTATGAGTTCTTAACATATTTTCTTAAATAAAATGTTAAGTGAAATTTAAAGGCCGGATTTCTTTTCCTTAAAGACCTGAGTTGCAGCTCACAGATATAAATAACTGGAAAGAGGCTCACTCTTGTCTACACAACAGTGATAAACCTGTATGAACTGTACATTAATTACTTTTTCCAAACTCATCACAGAACTGAGATTACTGTGAAATTAGACACCTTGGTAAAGAAAACCACATGCAGCAAGGAACAGGATCCTCTTGTTTGCATACCTGGAGTAGACAAGAAAGAAAGGTTACTTTTTTATATATATATACATATAGTTAAATGTATTGGGTTGACATCGATTAGTCAAAATTACATACCGGTAGGTTCCGGGTGTACAATTCTATAGTACTTCATCTGTGTGTTATAGTATATGTTCACCACCCAGTGTCAGCTTTCTTTCTATTTCCCAACCCCAGTCCCCTTTACCCTCAGGTAACCACTGAACTATTGACTTTGTCCATGAGGTGGTGTTTCCTTGTTGCTTTCAGTTTTATATTCCACATATGCGTGAAGTCCTACGGCTCTTAGCTTTTTCTGTCTGGCTTATTTTGCTTAGCATGATGAACTCAAGTTCCTTTTATGTTGCTGCAAATAGCAGTATTTCGTCTTCCCTTATAGCTGAGTAATATTTCATCATGTGTATGTACCACAGCCTTTTAAAAACAAATTGTGAAAGATCAAGTGCTGTGGGAAGCCTGTTGGGGCTCCAGACATAAGGGTTTCACAATTTTTAGTCTTTTCCTCCTAACCCAAAAAGAGGTTAACAGCAAAGTAAATAAATAAGGGAAGATTGAAGATCTCTATTCTTAAAGTAGAGCAGTGTTAACTCTTCAAACTTCACTTAGATACTATCTCCTCTATCTCCCATTCAAAATAATAGATTTAACCTGCAGTGAGCAAATAATAAAAACTGCTGCCTTAGGGCACTGTTAAAAAATCCTTGCGGCTGATGGGAGGGAAGACATTATACCAATTCTTAACAGTATTTTCCAGAACTAGAACGGGAGTAAACAGTTCCCAATTTACTTCATAAGGTGCACATTGCCTTAATACCCAAACCAGACAGAACTATTAAAAGGAAACTATAAACCAATGTGCCTTATGAAAATAGATGCAAAATTCCTCCCCCTTCCCAAATGAACATATTAAATTCAATAATATATATAAGGGACAATACATCACCACCAAGTAGGATTTATCACAAGAATTCAAAACAGGTTCAACAGTCAACAGTCAATGTAATTGTCCATATTAATAAACTAAAGAAGAAATGCCATGTGATCAGCTCAATTAATGCAAAACAAGCATTTGAAAAACTCCAACACTTATTTGTGACAAATATTCATAGCAAACAATGAATAAAAGAGAATGACCTTAACATAATGAAGAGCATAGTTTTTCCCTAAATTTAGGAAAAAGGCAAGAATGTCCTCTCTCATCACTGCTATTCAGTATCATGTTGGAAGTTCAAACCGGTGCAACGAGGCAGAACAATAAAATAAGTAAAATATAGATTGCAAAGAAAAAATTAAAATGAATCACTCATGGATGTTTTTAAATGTAGACAATATCCCAAATCAACAAAAGCTAATGCATTTAAATGTGTTTGCTTTACAGGGGTCTCCAAACTATGGCCCATGGGCCGAATGCAGCCTGCGAGGCCCTCTCATTCGCCCGTGGAGATCTTTTCATCTGAATAAAATAATATTAAATAAATAATTAAAAACAAGATCTATGTTTTGATTCTTTTTTATTTGGACCT
>PVKE010046509.1:0-12246 GCA_004027555.1 Craseonycteris thonglongyai | reverse complement strand
TGCTGTGGGACCTCAATGAAGGCAAGCACCTTTATACACTTGATGGTGGGGACATCATCAATGCCCTGTGCTTCAGCCCTAACCGTTATTGGCTCTGTGCTGCCACTGGCCCCAGTATCAAGATCTGGGACTTGGAAGGCAAGATCATTGTAGATGAATTGAAGCAAGAAGTTATCAGTACCAGCAGCAAGGCAGAGCCTCCCCAGTGCACCTCTCTGGCCTGGTCTGCTGATGGCCAGACTCTCTTTGCTGGTTACACAGACAACTTGGTGCGAGTGTGGCAGGTAACCATCGGCACCCGCTAGAAATATATGGCAGAGCTACAGAAAAATAAAAAACTGGTTTTCTGAAAAAAAAAAAAAGAAATTGCCATATGATCCAGAAACCCCTCTTTTTTGTATCTACCCACAAAACTTGAAAATGTTAATTTGCAAAGATACATGTACCCCAATGTTCATTGCAGCACTATTCACAGTGGCCAAGTCTTGGAAACAACCAAAGTGTCCTTTGAGGGATGACTGGATAAAGAAGTTGTGGTACATTTATTTACACAATGAAATACTACTCAGCAATAAGAAAAGATGAAATACAGTCATTTGTGACAACATGGATGGACCTTGAAACCATCTTATTAAGCAAAATAAGTCAGACTGAAAGAAACAAGAAACATATGACCTCACTTATAGGTGCATTATAAAACTGAAAGGAACAAAGAAACAAAAACTTATGGACACAGTCAATAGTTTGGTGGTTACCTGAGGGTAAAGGAAAAAGTGGGTGAATGAGCAGGGCAGGGGGCAGAGTTGGGAGTGGGCACCAGATATATGGTGATGGAAGGAGAGCTGATTCTGGGTGGTGACCACATAATGTAACACTTATATGGCATAATGTAGAATTGTACACCTGGAAACTATTTGTTACCAACCAATGTCACCCCAATAAATTTAACAATAATAAAATATATACATAGTCCTGTGTTGCAGGATGGAGTATCCTATAAATATCAATTATGTCCAATTGATGGACATAATTATTTTAATGTATCATTTAAAGCTGCTATTTTATTATTTGTTTTCTGCTTGGATGATTTGTTTATGGTTTTCAAGGAGTTATTGAAGTCCCCTGTTATAATTGTACTTTTCTCAAATTCTCCTATTAGATGTGTTAATAATTGCTTTGTAAATTTTGCTGTTTCCTGATTAGGGGCATATATATTAATGAGTGTCATGTTTTCTTGATGTATTTTTCCTTTTATTATTATGAAATGTTCATCTTCATCTCTTATTACATTTTTCATCCTGATGTCCATTTTATCAGAAATCAGTATGGCCACTCCTGCTTTTATCTGAATGCCATTTGCTTGGAGTATTGTTTTTCATTCTTTTGCTTTGAGCCTGTGTTTGTCAATGTGGCTGAGGTGTGTCTCTTGTAGACAGCATATGGGTGGATTTTATTTTTTAATCCGATCTGCTAGTCTGTGCCTCTTTATTGGTGAGTTCAGCCCATTTACATTTAGGGTGATGATTGATATATGAGGATTTCCTTTGTCCATTTCTTCTTCCCTTTTTATTTCTTTGTTGTCCCAACTTTTCTTCATTTATTTTCATTTCTTGATTTGGACCAAATAGCCTCCTTCAGTATTTCTTGGAATGTCAGCCTTGTGCTGGAGAATTTCCTCAGCTTCTATATAACTTAATAGGTTTTAATTTCTCCTCATATCTAAAGGTTAATTTTGCTGGATAGTTAATTCTTAGCTGAAAATTGCTCTCATTTAAAATTTTGAAAACTTGTCTGCATTCCCTCCTGGCTTTCAGAGTTTCTGCTGATAAGTCTGATGATAGCCTGATAGGTTTTCCTTAGAAGGTTACATATATATTTTTTTCCCCTGTTGGCCTTGAAGAGTCTTTCTTTGTCTTTGTTATTGACATCTTCAGAATAGTGCATCTTGGGGACGATCTATTAGGGTCTAGGAAGTTAGGAGTCCTGTTTTCCTCTAGAACTTGGGTTTCTAGTTCTTTCCATATGTTAGAAAAGTTCTCATCTACTATCTGCTTTTCTTAGGCTCTGAGAATATTCCAACTCACTTCATACTGGCACCTCTATTATTCTAATGCTGTTTTCTCTAATGGAGTCAGATAGTTCTCTTTTTTTTTTAATTTTTTTTAAAATTATTTTTGATAGAGAGAGAGATAGATACAGAGACAGAACTGAACTGGGATAACTCCCCAGTTCAGCATATGGGTCCGCACGGGCCGGGGCCAGGATTCGATCCTCGGTCCCCTGCGCTGCAAAGTGAGTGCTTAACCCACTGAGCCATCCCGGCTTCCCCCATATAGTTCTTATACATGTCTTTTATTACTCTTGACTCTCAAATCTCTTTGTTCTTTCTTTTGTGAAATTTCCATGTTTCTATCTTCAATGTTGCTAATTTCCTTCCTCTGGTCAGCCCTGTTCCTATGCTGGTTAGTTCTTTTCGTAATTTCTGTATTATGCCTTTAATTTCGAGGAGTTCCTTTTGGTTCTGCTCTCACTTCTCAATTTTGTTGGTAAAGCATTCATTTTGTTCAGATATTTTCTTATTGAAGTTATTTAACTATGTGTGGGTACTTTGCCAGCATTTTTTGAGTTTTCTGAGTGTCTTGAGAATTGGAGCCCTGAATTCTTTTTCACTTAGATTATACACTTCCAAATCTGTAAGTTCTGTTTCTGGAGATTTTTTTTATTGTTTTCCAGTGTTTTTTGGCCCTGGGGTATTGATTGCATTTGGTGTGAGGTGTTTTCTTTCTTTCTTTCTTTTCTTTCTTTTTTTTTTTTTTTTTTTTTTTTTTTTTTTTTTTTTTGCCTTAGGAATGAGTGTTTTCCCTCTGGGGGTTTCCATAAAAATGTTTTTCTCTCTTTTTCACCTGGTTGTCTTAGTCTTGATGCTCTTCCTCTTTGGGAAATTGAGGTGGGCCGTGGTGTGGTATGTTTCTGATGTGTAGGAAAAGGCTGGCTGCTGCACCTGTGCTTTGCCATCTTCATGGGCTCTCCTGTCTGTTCCTGCAGGGGCAGGGTTAGTTGGGGTTGACCTAGGTTTGTGCCACAGGGGAATTACAGTTTGCATTTTTCCTATTGCTGTATAACAGGTAGCAGTTGTGATTCAGTTGAGTGGGGATGAGTTTTGGGAGAGAGTTAGAGGAAGTAATACATTCTGGGTCCTGGCATTGCTCTCCAGGGTCCTGGCTTAGCTGATAGAAGGCTGGGCATTCTTCGGGTGGGGCAGTTTGGGTGCAAGCTAGGGTGGGCCTGAGATGCAAAAGCAAATTTCTCTGTTAGCAGTGGGGTCAGCAGGTCAGTGTGTGCACTGACTCGACTCTCATCCATGTGCGTGTTCTGCTTTTCCGGATATGAGAATTTAAACTCAGTCTCACTTAGAGACAATTTTTGTATGAACCCGTGTTACTAGGCTTCAGGGTGTTGGCCCAGCAGGTATAGGGCTGGGCAGGCAGGTTCAGTTGAAACAGAGGCCAGTCCCGCCATGAGCAGGGAGGCTGTCATGTGGCTCCATTTTGCACTTTCCTCCCCAGCCCTTGCTCGAGCTTCTTCCAGAAAGGCGCTCTGCCTTCCCGGCTGTGTTCCTAGCCTCACCGTCATCCAGAGACCTTTCGCTCTGTTTAGACTACACTAGTAGGCTTCAGGTGCTGGCCAGCTGGCTGGGTGCCAGGCAGGCACACTGGCACAGTCGAGGTGACACTGATTCCACTTTGAGCAGGAAAGCTGGTCCACCAAAATGGAGGCGCAGCTGGATCTTCCTCCTTCTCTTCTGCCTGCACCTACTCCTCATCAAGGACTGTGCTTTGATTGTGAAAGCCAGTGGCTGGGGAAGCAGTTTCCCTCAGAGCCGATTCTATTCAAATCAGCTCTGCCACTGCTGTAGGTCAGTGACAGCATGCACCCAGAACCACAGCCAAGGCCCTGTTCCTTCTCTGTCCTGCTCTGTTCCTATTCCACTTCGGGCATGCTGATCTGAATGGGGCATATCATGTTACCACTTGGGTTCGGATTTTAAATTGTCCACAGTCTCAAGGGGCCTCTGCTTTCCTCGGGTCTCGGCTTCCAGCCCGTCCTGGATCAAGTTCCAATTTGACCCTAGTCCCCCAAATCCCCCCCTTTTTTTTGCCAGCTCAGGGTGCATTCTGCAGCCCTATCTCCACACGGCTCCTTTGCCTTCTATCCCAATTGCCCCCTCTTCTCTAACCTTCAGGTATTGTTGTGCATTGAATGGATGTCTTAATTGGGGCTGTATTTCTCAGTGTTTCCCCTGTAGAGCCCCCTTTGTTCAAATGTTCCTTGGGGTTCTTCTCTCATGCAGTCATCTTACAAGTCTCCTGCTGATTATAATTTTTGATATCAGAGGTGTTGTTCATTATGAATTTGTACCAGCTGAACTAACAGTCAACCAAGTTGACTATTTGTAGTGCTGAAAAGGCTGTGTGAAAAAGTTAAACAAAAAAGACCTGAACTTTTCACCAACACCTCATAGTTCTTGCATCACGACAATGCACCAGCTCACACAGCACTGTCTCTGAGGGAGTTTTTAACCAGTTAACAAATAACTGTATTGGAACACTATCCCTACTCACCTAATCTGGCCTGCAGTGACTTTTTTGTTTACCAGAATATAAAGAAAATGTTGAAAGGAATACATTTTGATAATATATAGGACATCAGAAATAATATGACAAATCTCTGATGTCCGTTCCACAAAAAATGTTCCAAAATTGTTGTTTTTTGTGTGTTTTTTTTAACAAAGTGGTTTTTTTCACACTACCTTTCCTCTCATACAATTGGAATTTTATGTGGAAATAAATATTTTACTATTCATATTTTATAACTTTCAGTGAAGCCAATAAACTGTTACTTTGTATCAATATCCATGACAGAAAATCAGCTCTTCTATCTATAAACTGTCAGTAGTTTTATTTTTTTAGGTTCAATCTCTATAATTTCTAGAATTCCAACAGCTTTGGAGGAGCACCACAAGACAGTGAGTTTCTCATGGGCATAGTCAATAGTTTAGTGGTTACCTGAGGTGGGGGGAAGCTGGAGGGGGGAGAGTTGGGAGGGCAAATCAAATATACAGTGATGGAAAGTGAGCTGATTCTGGGTGGTGAGCACATAATGCGATGTATAGACAATGTAATGTAGAATTGTATACCTGGAAACAATGTAATTGATATCAGTCAATGTCACCCCAATAAATTTAACAATAAAAAAAAAGATAGTAAGTTTCTTAAAGACAGGAATTTTATCTGACTTTCTATTTATTGGCACCCAAGAATGATGTCTGGAACATTGTATGTGTTCAGTAAATGTTTATTGAATGAGTGAATGAATTAATGAATGAATGAGGAGATAAATGAGTGAAGAAATAAATGAATTCAATGTTCAATAAACCTCATCAAGGAACAGTGGTGAGAAAAGATATTTGGCACAATCTTCATCTGGCTAGTGCTTATTCTTCTGACTCAACTCTAATAAATATAACCCTCAGCATATTTGTAAATACAATAGTAGCCCTAAACCAAAGAAGCAAATCTAAATTGTCCCTCAGAATTGTTGTTAACAGATTTTACTTCAGTGGGTGTTAATAACCTTTAATAAATCATTGTAACTTTGAGAAGAGGTTATAGGGGTAGTAGAGGAATGCATTGAGTCTGGCCCTCTAACATTCTAGTTATGTATTTCTTAGCTATTCAGTCTTTCAGGATTTCTGTTTCTTCTGAATTGCAGCCTGGTGGACAAAAATACGTATCATAAAATCCAGCATCATTTGGAAGTTCTTTGTCAAAAATGACTGGTCAGACTTATGGACACATTCAATAGTTTGGTGACTACCTGAGTGAAGGGGAGAAGGGGAGAGGGAGAGTGGGGGGTGGTGGTGGTGGTGGTGGTGGTGAAAGGTGGCACCAGATATATGGAGATGGAGGGAGAGCTAATTCTGGGGGGTGAGCACATAATGCAGTGCATGGGTGATGTGATGTAGATTTGTACATCTGGAAACTGTTTAATTGTTACCAATCAATGTCACCCCAATAAATTTAACAACAACAAAAACAAACAAACAAATACAGCAAAAACCAAACAAAATGACTGATCAACACTTAACCATGTTTCCAAATTTAGTGTACAATATATCCCCTCACCCCCCAAGAAATGTGCAATGGGGAAGCCAGGATGGCTCAGCGGGTTGAGTGCTCATTTACAGCCCCACGGACCGAGGACTGAATCCTGGCCCCAGCCTGTGGGGACCTATATGCTGAACTGGTTTGTGCCCCCAGTTCTGTTCCCACCAGGGCAAGCCTCCTATGTGGGAGGCCCCTGGTTCAACTTCTACACCAGGCATGCTTCCCATGTCAGAGGCCCCTGGCTCACAGTGGCATGCCCCCCACTGCAGGAAGCCTCCAGCTGGTTCCTGCCCTGAGCCCCCACCCCCAGCTAGTTCCTGACTTGTGTGGCCTTCTGGTTATCTGTGGAATGAAACTATGTAGAAAACTAATGATGTGTAACTATGGAGACTGCCCTGCCCTCTCCTTATTTCTGTCTTTCTCTCTTTCTGTCAAAAACAATAAAATTAATCTTAAAAAAAAAGAAATATACAAAATATTAATCATATATTTCACTCTGTACTATAAGAATACATTATTCTTTTTTGAGTGTCAAGTCAAAGCATCTAATATCACAGATTTCTAGCACTGCAAGATTAAAATAGCTCAAAGACCTAATGACTCCCAGGAGTCTTACCATAAGCCTGATATAGCTAAGCAAATGACCATGCTTTGCTCCGGGAGTCAGGCATTACTGCTGGTGTGCTGCCACACCGGTGAGTTACCTTGGAACAAAATTCTATCAACAGTAGAACACTATTTCTTCTTAAAGCCCTTTATTTGCTGCCATTTCCAGCCCCTCCTACATCTGGGTAACCTGATTTTCTAAAACAACTATTACAAAATACCTAATTATTCTGATAAAGATTTTTAGACGTTAGTTTTAATAGCCACACTAGTGGAAATATGCCTCCTTGGCTTCTCGGTCAGTCTTTATTTCTATCTTTTCTTTATTGTTAAATTTATTGAGGTGACATTATTATTATCTTTAACAAGACTATGAACACAGTCTTTTATATCTGCATGTGCAAAGAATTCACATATTCAGAAATCAGCTTGGCAAACCAGAGAGAAGAGTATAATGAATAAACATGGTTTTCTTTCTTCCCCCCTCAAACTTGAGAATTTACATCTTAAATATGATAAGTCAAAAACTGGCAAAGTGGGGAAGCCAGGATGGCTTAGTGGGTTAAGCGCTCACTTTGCAATGCTGGGGACCGAGGATCGAATCCCAGCCCCGGCCCGTGCAGAACCATGTGCTGAACTGGGAGCTCCCCCAGTTCAGTTCTCTCTCTGTCTCTGTATCTCTCTCTCTCTCTCTCTCTCTCTCTCTCTCTCTCTCTCTCTCTCTCTCTCTCTCTGTCAAAAAACAATTAAAAAAAAACTGGCAAAGGAAGGGGAAGTTGGGATGGCTCAGCGGGTTAAGCGCTCACTTTGCAGCCCCGGGGCCCAAGGATCGAATCCCGGCCCCGGCCCGTGTGGACTCATATGCTGAACTGGGGAGTGCTCTCAGTTCAGTTCTCACCGGGGTGAGACCCCAGCCCAGTTCCTGCCCTGTGCAGCCCTGCCCACCTGTGGAATGAAACTGTGTGGAGAAACCAATGATGTGCAACTATGGAGACTGTTCTGGGCCCTCCCCCTTCTTTCTGTTTCTGTATCTCTCTCTCTGTCAAAAACAATAAAAATAAATATTAAAAAAAACAAACTGGTAAAGGTAAGATAACAATCAAAAACTTGTATTGCTCAGTGAGGCACCTCTGCCTACCCTGTGCGTCCTGGGTCTCTCAAGGGCTTGCCAGTTGTTTCTGTTCTGCTTTCCTTCCCCTAGCCTCTTCCCTGGGCCTGAGGGGCAGAGACTAGCACTGCACAGCTTATACGGCCTGATTTTAAATTCAGGTAAGACATCAGGGGCTCGTTGTGGAGGCAGGAATATATTACGGTTTTTAGAGTTTCCTATTTGGTTGTTTTCTATTGGCTTTGAATAAAAAAGACTGAGCTCAAAAAAATGCAGGTAGGTGGGAATTAAAATGAGTTGTGTTTTAAGCAAAAATATTAATGTTCTCTTTCAAAGATGCAAACCTGAGTAATGACTCAAGAGAAAATATTGGTGTCAAAGTGTGAGACTGTGCTTAGTGGGTTTATGATTTACACATAGGAATACATAATTTTCTTTTACAAAGAGCAAGAAAAGGTCAAAATTGTATTCATTTGACAAATTCACATTGATTTCTCCTACTTTAAAGCCACTGGCATATGTGTTGTGTGTCATGTGCACTTATTGTTACCATGCAACAAGGACACAAACCTAGCACCCAAACTAGGCAGGTGCTCATCCACTGAGCCACTGCAGGAAATCTCCAAAGAACTTCTGAAGAAGAGAGCTGCCTCTCTGTGTTGTGATGGATATTCTAGGCCATCCATTTTTTCTCCCAAAGCATGAATTCCTCAGCTGTTGTCTCTGTCTCTCCCTCTTGTCTATTAACACTATAAAAAATGGTCTTTACCTCTGGCAAGTGGAAAAAAATCGATGTAAGGGCTACTAGCATTTGAAACTTAAAAAAATATATATATCCAGGTTCTTTCTATCTCTCTGTCCAGTGTAGCATGATGTTTTAGCAGTCAAGCTATTTCTGTATCAAAAATAAGAATTATAAATTGCCTAGTCCATTTTAACTAATAATCATGAGTATAATCACATATGAAATTTTCCAGTGGGATGTTAAGAATTAGTTGTATTCGGCTTACTTGTCAACAGAGCTGATTAGTCGTGAAATTCAGAATAATCCAAAATATGGACCTTGGCAGATTGAGTATTTTCAGCTAAAGGAATTTGAGAACCAGTAGGTGCAGGAAGGACTCTCACCCCCAAGCAGGTCATAAGAATTTTATGTAAAAGATGTACTCACTTTACTCCAAGGTAATGACCTCACCTCTGAGAGGTCTTAGCAGAGTCTTAAAGAGCAGGTGTTGCTTGCTGTTCCCTGCCGTTTATTGCCCTTAGCTTATACATGTTTATCCTATCACATTCTCCCATGACTTTTCACTCTTCTTCAAAGCCAGCACGAAGACACTCGGGGCTAGTCATTTCTTTAAGTCTTCATTTCCTTATGAAGTTTTCAATGTCATGTAAAACTTAAATAACTTTTTTTTTTAAGATTTATTTTTATTGTTTTTGACAGAGAGAGAGAGAGAGAGAGAGAGATACAGAGACAGAGAGATGGGGGAGGGCCCAGAACAGTCTCCATCATTGGTTTTTCCACATAGTTTCATTCCACAGGTGGGCCCAAGGCTGCGCAGGGCAGGAACTGGGCCGGGGTCTCACCACGGTGAGAACCAAACTGGGAGCATTCCCCAGTTCAGCATGTAGGTCTGCATGAGCCAGGGCTGGGATTCAATCCTTGGTCCCCGGGGCTGCAAAGTGAGTGCTTAACCCACTGAGCCATCCCGACTTCCCCTAAATAACTTTTTATAATTGTTTTTCCTGTTAATCTGTCTTTCTCAGTTTAATTTTCAGGCACAGCCAGGGATCCTGAGAGAATTGAGGAAAAGTTTTTCCTCTTACACTATCTACTGCTGCCATGCTAAATTCAGGCTGTTCTAAGAACATGGTCCTCACTTTCCCACTAATAAATGAAGGAAAGTCTCAAAGTTCTATGAATGCAGGGCAATCCCTGTGATCTGTTGTTTGTAGTTTTCATGATATATACAGACTCTTTAGGAGAGCACAATAGATAGGAGCTTCTGTGTCATGTTTAGCATTATGACTCATAAAGCTTAAGAAACCTTGTTAGAGATGTTAAGAGGAAATCCACACAGATACTACATGCCATATTGTATTTATGAATTTGAAGTTTTTGGTCCCATCTTGAGTCCCACATTTAGAATCACAAATGATGCCTTTGTACATTCAGGTCCCTTACAAATGCTATTTTCCCATCATATGTACAAGAAGATCTTGGAAGAAAAGATCTACCTTATGCAAAGTACACTGTTTTTGAAATGAGTCAGATGCCTAATAAGCCATTTGGCTTCTGAATAGTTGTTTTTCTTTGTCTTTTTTTTTTTAGTGTAACATTTTTTTAAACATTTATTTTTATTGTTTTGACAGAAAAAGAGAGAGAGAGAGAAAGAGAGAGAGAGAGAGAGAGAGAGATACAGAGACAGAGAGAAGGGGGAGGACCCAGAACAGTCTCCATAGTTGCACATCATTGGTTTTTCCACATAGTTTTATTCCACAGGTGGGCGGGATTGCACAGGGAAGGAACTGGGCAGGGGTCTTCACCCCAGTGAGAATTGAACTGGGAGCACTCCCCAGTTCAGCATATGGGTCCACACAGGCTGGGGCCGGGATTTGATTCTCAGTCCCCAGGGCTGCAAAGTGAATGCTTAATCCACTGAGTCATCCCGGCTTCCCCTATTTTTCTTTTCTGTGAACATAGATGCTAATGCTACCTTCAAGCTTACTGCATGGTCTAGAAGTTGGAGACCTCCAGGTAAGTAGAGTGTTCTTAGTCTCTTACCCTTTCTCTTGGCTTACCCTCATTCGTGGTGATCCTGCCGCCCTGGATAATTGCTGGTTGCCACACACAGTGTTCAGTATAATGGTCTATTATGCTAGTCTTAATGTGTCCAGCCTACCAGCCACTTTTACGGTGTTCTGAGGCCTAATATCCATGAAGTTTGTGTTTCAGGTCCTGGGAGCTACTGCTTTCAATTAGTGTTTTAAGATATTTTGTCCTCAGTGTATATAAAACTTGAAGTTCTCTATCCCAGAGGCAGGCTTATGACTTATTCACTGGCTCATTTATACAATAAACATTTAGCCCTGCAACAAGTCCCCTACTCCACCCCAACATTACAGATTCTCCTTATACTGTGCAGTTTTTTTTACTTATCACCAACATACCATATAATGTATTATTTTTTATTGCCTCTCTCTGCAGTGTAATAGATGCTTTCCTAGGGCAGGGATCTTTGCCTGTTTTGCTCTCTGATATATTCCAAGCGGTTTGTATAGTTTCTATAACTTATTAATATTTATTGAAAATTTAGAATATACTATATTTTAGGAACATGGAAACTGGTAAGTTATATGATTTTTCCTTCCAGAGAACAGTTCACTCAGGAGCTTTCTTGGGGCACTTCAGAATTACCAAAGTTTCAGATTAAATATTCAGTTTTTTCTTCTGTACCCTGAGGGGAAAGGAGTGTCACTCACTTCCTCTGGACTCTATTGCACATGTGCAATGTGTGAACTCTTGATCTCCTGGAGTCTGTGTCATTATCACTGTCATTAGCACTATTATCATCATCATCATCATCTGGAGAGTTGGTCTCCAAAATGGCTCATACTGATTCTTGCCTGTTGGAGTTTATACTCTTATAATCTTCTTCTATGATGACTTGTGCAACCAGTTGGATATTGTAGGAATGATTATGTTCCATTTCTGCTGCTAAGTCATAAAATACACTGCACCTCCCATTTTTATCTTTTGTATCATTTGCTTTTGGGGTTTTATGTCATGTGGACATTAAAATAATCCTCCGGAGAGGTCCACAAAGCAAGAAACTGAGGCCTCCTGCCAACAGTCCTGTGAATAAACCATTATGGATGTGCAGCCAGCCCTTGTCGATGGCTGCTCTGAACGGCATTTAGTGTATACTTTATGAGAGACCCTGAGCTGAAAAAATCCCGTTACCCTGTTCTGAGTCCCTGATCCATAGGAACTATGAGATAAAAAAAAAATGTTTTTATTGTTTTAAGCTAAGTTTTGAACTAATTTGTTATGTAGCAGTAGGTAATGAATATCATTATCACTGTACTTCTTGAATGGCTTCCATGTGCAAGTATATTACTTAGCTATTGTGCAAGCCCTCTGAGTTGGTACCTATACCCTCATCGTACAGATAAAAATAATGAAGACCCAAAAAGTTCTCATCACACATCTAGTGAGTGGAATAGTTAGAATTTTAGCATACACTTTATTTTTAACCACTACGCTATTCTGAGTAATACAATATGTAGATTATAGGGTTATTGCTGGTAGTGTCTGAAAATATTACCTGAAAAATTAACTACCATGAACCACTTTCAGTTATG
>PVKE010046508.1:0-12236 GCA_004027555.1 Craseonycteris thonglongyai | reverse complement strand
TCTTTCTCTCTTCTTTTCTTTCTTTGCACTTAGGACTTAACAGCCTTTCCAGTCTGAAGAATTGGGAGGTATACTATTAAGACACCTTATTTTTACTTCATCCCTATAGAATGTATTTTTAGTGTCCTTGATATTTATTAATATATTTGAATCGTTTCTACTTCTCCTTCATTCAGGAACTCATACTTTCTATCATGTTTAATTAAAAATGACTCTCTATCCCTGACTTTATCCTCTTAAACCATTTTTAATAGAGCTACTAGATCCTTTTATTAAAATTCAGATATAATCATGAGACCCTTTGTTTAGTATAGCTCAGTGTTAGAATACTTACAGGATAATAGTTAAGCTCACAATGGAAAAATTAAAAAACATTTCTATTGTGTATTAGAACTATTTTTTAATCACTTATAATATCATCTCCTCAACCCTATGTTCTGTTCATACTAATATAATACTGTTCTCTAAATAGTGTCTAAACTTTTTAGTAATTACACTTTAGTAATTCTGAACCGCTGGCGTGACATATCATTTTACTCTGTCTATTCAGCACCTAACACTGTGAGTGGTCAATGAATGATTATTAGATGAATAAGTAAATATCTGAATAAAGTTGGTTAGAGAAAAATGGACAAAGAAGCAAAATGATCAACAGTTTCTTTTCATGTAATTGTATGAAGAAAATTTACATTTGATATTTGGAAATGACTAATTTTTTGCAATATTTCATAGTAAAATATGCATCACAGATTTATTCAATATAGAATATAACATTAATGTAAATGTAATTTCATATAAGTTTAGTGTAAAATATGCCAATGTAAAAATTCAAAGCATTGATTACGATAGAAGTAGTGTAATGTGAATGCTTTAAATGTCTAAAAAAAAAAAAAAGAGAACACAAACAATAGGTAGGAAAAAGAACCAACTAAGGGAAAAGAGCTTGTCATAAGCCTAAGAGAAGTCCAACCATAGTTTATTGTAGAAACATATGAAACAAAAACCTATAAAAAAAATAGTTGATTTAATAATATGATGGAAGGCTATATAACTAGCTGGGGAATGGACAGAAAGAACATTCTCACACAGAAATTAAAATAAGTAATTATTTTTAGAAGAGAAAGAGATCAATAGAATAGTTATAGTGGAGCTCATTAAATTAGAGTTCAATATACAGGTTTGCTAGTTAAGATGGATATGACTAGAATCTCAACACCTAGAATTCTCATTCAAAACTGACATGATTATAGTTTTATCAGTTGCTATAGACAGAATGTCTGTTCTGTCAAAATTCGTGTTAATTCCTAAATCTAGTCTGATGGTATCAGAAACTGAGGCCTTTGGGTAGTGTTAGGTCATAAGGGCATAGACCTTAAGAATTAGTACCCTTATAAAAGAAAACCAAGAGACCTCCCTTTCTCTTTCCTCAGTGTGAAAGCATAACAAAAAGTGACCTACCAACCAGCAAGTGGGCTCTCAGCAGACAACAAATCTGCCTATGATTTGATCTTGAACTTTGGGCCCCTTGAACTGTGATACATAAATTTCTGTAATTTATAAACCAACTTGTCTATAGTGTTTTCTTTTAGCAGCCTGAACTAATGTACTAACACACTAGTCTAGGCTTCTGAGATTATTTGTATTATTTGTTTTGAGAAAAACAAAATTTCAATAAATGGACATTATGCTGAACTTGCAATTTGATCCTAATCCTTTCAAGATGCCTTACCCTATTGAGATAAGTGGAAAATTTAAAAGTTCTTAGAACATTTTTTGTCTATATTTGAATTATTCTAAGTGATTTCTAGAAGTTCCTTTATCCCATGTTCTATCCTTTTAACATGTAGCTTTCACAAGTGGAAGAGAAGCTACTTTCAATTAGTAAAACTTTGTTTTCTTGAAAGCGTTTCAGAGCAAAGAAAGAAAACATTTTTGAGAAAAGGAGAATTCATCCAGTAATACACACAGGGGTTTTAAGAGTCTCATTGATCAAGAATGGTTTGTCTCTTAGCCCCTACCTGCAAAAGCTTCAACTACAGTACTATGTAGAAAATGTTTATCATGTTTCATATCTCATTTTATCCCTGAGATTAGAGCAAATGAGGAGAGAAAGATGTTGGGATCCTTTTTTTGAGATATCATAAAAGGTTAGATACTCTTTTCTGCTCAAAATTTAATACCCAGACCACCTACATCAATGCAACTTCCTGGGTTTTTAAAAATGCAGTCATCAGGCAACACTCAAACTTATTAACGTACACCCTAAAATGTGTCTTAAACTAGCTGAGACAGTTCTTATGCACAACACTGTGTCTACTGTGATTATGTCTGCTCTACAAGTTTATTAGAAAACATAACTCCAAACAGAAAAAATAGAATAGCATAGGGTGTAAAGTGGAGTACAATAGTAAGACTTAACTTTGTTCCGTGAAATGTGAGCAGAAGTGGCATGATGTATCTTTTCAACTGTAGTTTTTCAAAACCTGAGGATAATTTATCACATTTTTTTTTTCTCTGCCTAAGTGCACTTGGAAGCAAATGTTAAAATAAAGCCATTATCAGCTGAGATCTCAGAATAACTATAATGAGCTAAACATGCTGCCAACTAGATAAACTTACAGTATGAGGGAATAATAAACTTTTGTAATGCTAAGCCATGAGTCTTTAACATTGTTTATTACTGTAGAATACTGTGAGACAATGGCCTGTTACTCATTTAATTAACTCTCTTTCACTAATTGTAGGATTTAAATATGTTGTCTACTGCCAATCTTGTTTCTGCTAGCTTATGTTCATTTATCTTCAGGGGGGATGCTAGTGCTTTTCAATTATTACCCTTTGATTGTTTTTCTCCCATTCAGTTTTCTTTTTCTGTTTTATTAGTTGATATTTTCATCTTGTCTGGCTTCCATCTTAAAATTTTTCCTCAAATTATCTGACACCCAAATAGCAACATCTTCCATAATATGGGCGTTAATATTTTTTGTTTTTTTTCTCATTACATTGAATTTAAAAATTTGGCTTTTAGAATGGGAGTATTAACTATTTTACTTAAAATTACTATTTGAATCCAAATCTGCAGTGAAGATTTTTGAAGAATGTTTATCCTCTTGTGTCTTACATGTCTTATTGTCATGTCTTGAAGATTGATACATTTTTATAGCTGGCTGGGTTTTTTTTTATTATTATTTTGATATATTTTGAATTATTATAGATGTATTTTATCTTGTAAACATCTACACAGATTGTTCTTCCTCAAATTTTCTAACATTTTAATATCAATTCTTCCTTTTAACCCTAACCTGTAGGACTGGTTGATATATACAAACTTTATCCTAAATTTGAATATTTACTAATAAACCTGTATTGTAGCTGTGCCAATCTGTGTAGGGTTTTTTGATCCCAGTGCTTGGTTTTCTTACATGGATGTCTGTAATTTATTATGAACATTATAATAGTATATGTAGTTTTCTCTTTTCTAAAAATAAGCAAAATATGCTAACCTTCAGAATATACTGAGTGTAGTAACTTTTTTTGCAGTATATGCACATAATCACATATAAAAAAACACTGTTTTACATTTTTTGAAAAAAGATTTATTTTATTATTTTGACAGAGAGACAGAGACAGACAGAGAGAAGGGGAAGGGACCAGAGCAATCTCCATAATTGTCATCAGGTGTTGACATGGTTTCACTCCACACTGGTGGGCAAGGGGCCACACAGGGCAGGAACTGGGTTGGGGGCCTCCCACATGGGAGATACCCCCTCAAGAGCTGGGGGTCAAACTGGGGGCCTCCAACATAGGAAGCTCACCCTGGCAAGAACTAAACTGGGGCCTCTCACATAAGAAACACACCCCAGTTCAAGATATGGGTCCACACGGGTTGGCGCTGGTCCTTGATCCTCAGACCCTGGGGCTGCAAAGTGAGTGTTTAACCATCCATGCTATCCTGGCATCCCCATGTTTTGCATTTTTGTATCCCACTATATATGTCATAGATAGCAATAGTGTATAATAAAAAATACAGTGGGAAACAGCTATCTAATAAAGAGGGGATAAAATGATTCTGGCTCTTTTAGAAAGAAATTTAGGATTAAAAGCATGAAAGTAGAGTTGTAGTGATGTGCATACCTCCCTTCACACTTCTCAGAAGATAAATAATTTTTAAATATGGTTCATTGTGTGTGAATTCTGATTATAATCATTCTCATCATAGAGAGAGGAAAATAGCAACACTGTCCCCTGGCTGCAATGGCAGCAACAATTTTATACCGGAGTGATCATTCTCTCTCTCTCTTTTTTGTTTTGTATTGTTTTGTTTTGTTTTGTTTTAATCTAACATTTCTTAATTAAGTTTCTCTATAAGCTCTTCACTAAAATATGAGAGGTTGAACATATTATTTGAAGTAGTTTATCAGGTATATATATTCTCTTTGCTCCTGCTACAACTTCTCTTAAGTCTCAGTTTATATCAATTGATATCCATGGCATATTTAATAGTGCAATAGTAATAGTAGAAATTTAAGTTATAAAACAGAGGATGTGGAGGAGAATGGAAGAGAAGGGTATATATAATATGAAACAACTAAGTTCACTTTCCAAATTAGTAGATGAGAAGGTTTAGAATTTTCAAAAATAGAGAAAAGGAGGTATTTGAGATATAAAACTCTGATGCAAACATGACAACTTTCCTCAGTTAAAAAAATCAACCTTGCAATTACTACTCCATATCACAAGAGTATCCAGATTTAAGGTTTGTTTGTTTGTTTGTTTTTAGATGAATGTCAGCATCTTCGTGTTGTGAAAAGTAACTGCAGTGTTCATCAGCAGTTTAGCAGACAGTGGGCATGCTATTGAGAAAGAGCAGTGATCTTGCATGGTAAGTGCTGTTAATGGATTGTTTTGTATGCACGGGTAAGACATCCCTTTGACAATTACTATAAATAATAAGAGAGGGGTGAACATTGAATGAGCTAGTTTCTATCAGGATGGTCAAAATTTTGTTAACTGTATTTCAATTTAAAAAATAGCAATGGAAACTTTCCATCAACAGGTTACAAGGACTTCAATCTCTCTACATCCTCGCTGACATATGTTACCATATTTTTTGTGTTTTGGATATTTTTGGATAATCATCATACTAACAGGTCTGAGGTGATATCTCATTTTGATTTTCATTTCCCATATAGCTAGTGAAGTTAAGGACCTTTTTCTATATTTGTTGGTCATTTGCATGTCTTTTTTGAAGAAATGTCAGTCCAAGTCTATTACCCATTTTTTAATTAGGTTACTTCTGGGGGTTTTGTTTGTTTGTTTTTGTTTGTTGAACTATTGAGTTGTAGGAGTTTCTTATACTTTTTGGAAATTAAAGCCTTACAGAAACATATTCTGCAAATATTTTCACCCATTCCATATATTGCTTTTTCAATGGGACATCTTGAACTTAGCCCAGTGAGACTTGGCTAACCATTTGTACCATTTGAAATGGGGCAATATCATCATTTTCTGTCCCACTTAAAATGGTATATCTGGTCAGCCTAGCAATGAAATTGTTAAAGTAAATAACTGTTTATTTATTAATCACGAAAGGCTAGAGAGCCCTGTTAACATCTGGGCTAGTGTTACAACTCAAGAGTGAAAAGTAACTCATTGCTTTGTGTGGAAACACATCTTAAAACATGCTCCCCATTTTGTTTTGTTTTGTTTTGTTGTTGTTGTTTTCCTTTTTTTTCTTTTTTGATTAGACGGTATATACTTCCCAGGCTTAGATAATCATGCTTTGTTAACTGGAAGCTACTGCTCCTAATAGACTCTCAGAGGACTAAAAAAACAAATATTCATATAGAATATAATTCTAATTGCAGTCCTATACAGACAAAAAGGGAAAAGGAAATAATTTCTTTTTTTCTCTTGGAACTTTGAAAGGGAAAATGAAAGGACATGTAAGAAGAATCAATTCAAATAATCTCTTAATTATACAATATTTTATCATTAAACAAACAACATACTTGCAAAGTATGAGCAAATTACATTAAACTCTATACAAACAAACCAAATATATTCATGCAGTATTCAGAATCACAAAAAGAGGGGAAGCTAGATGGCTCAGCAGGGTAAGTGCCTGCTTTGCAGCCCTGGGGACCGAGGATCGAATCCCAGTCCTGACCCATATGGACCCATATGCTGAACTAACGTGTGCTTCCCATGCGGGGGGCTTCGAGTTTGGTTCTCACCCCCTGGGCCAGCCCCTGGCTTGAAGGGACATGCCTCTCATGCAGGAGGCCCCCAACCCAGTTCCTGCCCTGCATGGCCCCTGCCCACCTGTGTGGAACAAAACCATGTCTAAAACTGATGACGTATCACAATGGAGATTGCTCTGGGCCCTCCCCTCTCTGTCTCTGTCAAAAAAAACAATAAAATAAATCTTTAAAAAAAGGAGTTATAAAAAACTTAGTTATCATAGAGGCTAATTGCTGCTATCAAATATTTCAAAATGAGGTCATATTGAGGCCATAAACAAAAACTCCAGCTTTTGAAAATTTAATACAAATTAATACTAGTATGTAATATTAATATATTCCATTTTATAATATTTTAATGTTTTTCTTTCTTTATTATAAGTAGATATGATTTTTAAACACTGAATTAATACATCATATTGAAATAAGGCTTAAGAGTTTTGATTTCAGAAACACTGTTTCTGCCATCCATCTATTTTGTATTTTCTTTAATGATGATACAAAACTGGGATGATAATTTTGTATATATTTAAGTTGAAAATATTTGGACCATCCAATTACCTTTATTTAAAAATAATTTTAATTGTTTTTGACAGAAGCAGACAGAGACAGAGAGAGTCAGAGAGAAGGGGGGAGGGAGGGCCCAGAGCAGTCTCCATAGTTGTACGTCATCAGATTACAACATGGTTTCATTCCACATAGATGGGAAGGTGCCAAGCAGGGTGGGAACTGGGCTGGGGGCCTCCTGCATGGGAGGCATGCCCCTAGCCAGAAGCTGAACTAGGGAGTGAAAACTGAACTGGGGGCCTCCCATATGGGAAGCACACCCCAGTTCAGCATATGGGTCTGAATGGGCGGGGGATGTGGTTCGATCCTCAGTCCCTGGGGCTGCAAAGCTATTGCTTAACCCACTGAGCCATCCCAGCTTCCCAAATTACAATTATTTTAATAGAGAACACAAAAAATACAAAGGCAAAACAGGGTTCTGATATTTATTCAAGCTCAGGACCATGTATTTTGATATCAGGAATGACATAAAAAAGAGATAATAGGCCTGAAAAATCATATTATATAAGACATGGTTGAATGAATTGAAGTTGTCTGGTAATAACTATAAACAGTTACCAGATTGTGGTATCTAACCTCAAATGTATTAAAACATTATTCTGTCTGAATATAGGAAACAGCTTAAAATAGCTATAATCTATCTGAATTATAAACTTATAAAATTTTAAATATTAAAATAAAAAAATAAAGAATTAAATGAATAAAATTGAAATTTTAAACAAATAAAATGGGAATTACATAGAATGTCATAACTTAGTAGTAAAAAAAAATTAAACATATTTTCTTTTATTTTTTTATCAAATGCATTTAAATGTGCTTGAGCTCAGCCTGTGCCATGTCCCTCATAAATGGCTGTGTGTAATTTTTTTTTCACTAAAACTCGTGTAAGCATTATTTGATGTCTTTAAAACAATTTGCATTTATAGTGGGGTTTTTTTCTTTGTTTTTTTAAATCACCAATTTGTGACAGTGAAGGTAGAGTAACAATGCTGATATCAGATGTATAAATTCTCTAGACCCCAGTAGGTACTGAAGGGGGAAGGCACTGATAATACTTTGTCTTAGAGAGCCACTCCTATATCTTTCCTTAAAATTGCCAAATATATGGTGATGGAGAGAGTACGGACTCTGGGTGGTGAACACATAATGCAACATACAGTCAAGGCATTATACTATAGAATTGTACATATGGAACCTATGGAATTTTTACAAACCAATGTCACCCCAATAAATTTAACGATACATAGAAAAAAACTAAATGTGGTGTCACAGTTTTCCAAAAGTTTTGCAAAAGCCTTAAATTTAAATGTAGAGTCTGTCATGATCACACAGTTTATACCATGATTTGATTGTCATTTTCCATAAATTTAATGATAATTACATTAAAAACTGTCAGAGATTGCCCTAGTTCTGCATTTCTCAAAGAAAACATCTGTGAATGCCTCCAGATCTCTTCCCACACCCATTCCCAAAGTTGTCACTCAGTGTTCCATAATGTGGAAAAATGTATTGTTCTGTATATAAGATGCCCCCAGGTATAAGATGACCCTAAACTTTTCTAACCCAATATTAAGATGCCAATACATGGGTTATACCTGCGGATAAAATGACCCTGAATTTTTGGTCTAACAATTTTAGATAAAAGTATCATCTTATACACTGAAAAATACGGTAATTGTTTTCTAAAATGGGTTGGAAATTTCTGTCTAGTCTGGATAAAAATTAATGCTAATTGTTACAATTGGGTGAGCCTGAGGCTGACTACCAGATTATCAAGAATTAATCCCAGAGAAGTGTTAACAGTTAGGATACCATTTGATCACCCATCTTTGAACCAATTGTACTTACTATTCAGTAAACAGTTTGCAGTCCCATCCCAAATTCTTCCACATTAACAGGAAGTAAAGCATCAGGGTATATTCTCAGTTCCTTTTACCACTAAGGTCATGGATGTAAACCAGGAGAGTTCAAAGGGATACCTGCAACTGCAGCAGTTTGCTTTATATGACAGGCATTCCCAGTTAACAAAACTCAAATCTTTTATAAAGAGCATTTAGAATGACTGTTTCAAAGAGAGACACTGTTTCTATCTCCCTAGGATGGTTTCTAAACAAATATTTTTGAAAACAGTCAGGAACAAAAGCAGTAAATGTATCTGTTTATCAGGAAACCTAAAGGATCCATAAAGAATAGTCTCTCAATATGGCTTAGGAGCTTTACCTACTTTTCCTCTCACTCTCCCCACTCCTTTCCTCCTTCAAAACCTCCATTCCTTCCTCTCTCCCTCCCTCCTTTCTTCCCCACTCCATCACTACTCCTTCCCTTCTTCCTGCCTTCTTTTTTCATTTCTTTTCTTCCTTCCTTCTTTTCCTTCCTTCCTTCCTTCCAGTATTTCTTCTATAATTGGCTTTAATGGACTTCATAATGACAAAACTAAAGTAATATTAAAAAAAATAGTTTTGGTTAGCATGCTAAATAGGTTAAATGGTCCTAATTTCTTTTGTTATGAAATTAGTTTAAGGTTTTCCTTCAGGTTCTATTTTTCATATGTGTTTCATTGTGTGTATGTGTGTGTATAGGGCACTTGAAGTGTTATAATTTAGAGTCTGTATCAGATTTGTTTTATATAAATATATATAAATGTTCAGATTCTCAGACCCTTCCTGTAGAAATTATATTTAATAGGCTCAAGATGCTATATATTATATTTTTAGAGTAGGACAAACATAAATTTTAAATAGAGCAATTTTGAGAAAAATAGGCATAGCATTAAAGAAATGAAAAGAGAAAAACAACAAACACATCTTCATTAAACAAATTTTGCAATAACAAAATAACCTCAAACAGCCAAACCTTTTTTCTTGTACGATAATGAGGTAAACACAATTTTTGCTTTGTTCATAATCAATGTTTTCTTTAAATTTATTGCAAATTAGTTGCAATTTTTATGGTGATATATGAATGTGATATAATAAGTAACTTTATGCAAATTAATATGTTGCCACACAAAAACAAATATGCAATATTTAACGAGAAAACAAGTAAAACAAAATCAATATGCTAATGTAAAATTTTATTTAACTCTTAACACCAGCTTGCTCATAGGGGCAAAGGTTCCAATCAGAGGAGGCACACAAGAAGACAAGAGTCTACCAACCTGTTACTGTACTGAGGAGGCAATAGAGCTCCATTTCTTCTGCTGATGCAGTAAAAAATTACAGATCAGTGAAACAAATGAAAGCAGAATAAAGTTTTATTGAAATACATTTCCAGAGAGAAACAGGCCAAGCCAAGAGAAGGAAAAAGGCCCCAATGGGTTTGGAATTTGGGTTTTATTGCTGGCCCTGAGCCAGCCCTATGAGTGTGACACATAGACTTAGATAATTTGATTGCCATATATAGATCATATTACTCTTCTTTCTGCACATGCCCTTACCTAGAATTCATACAGAAAAAAACTTGGGGGTGTCAAAACCACAATGCTAATTTATTATAATTACAATATAATGAGGTTAAGGTTAAGTCAAGGACAGGTTCCAGCAGTTTACAGATGTGATAAAAACTACATAATCCTAGTTGGATTTTACTTCCATTTTATCAGACTATTCTAATCACAAAATTAGTCCCTGGGGTTTGGACTAGAGTGTTCCCTGGAGAGTAAGCCTGGGTGGTGCAAAGCACTGATCATGTTATTTCTGTCTTCTTGTCACTCATGACTAACTTCCTACCTAACATTCCTCCTCAAGTAATAGGAACTCAAATCATTGGGGTCTTAGGATGATGAACGTTCTGGTTTCTTCTGCTGACAAGGGGTGTTATAAGGGCCTTGGGTCCCTATACTTGCTGCATGTTGACAGGTGGTTGTGGCTCATTATGTCTATCTGAGGGTCCTGGATTTTGGCATTAACAAGGAAAAATTTAATGTGTTCTTCTACCTGTCCACTTTTATTAACCCCAAAGCAGTACTTTTTCAATAGGGCATAGGTTCCTTTGCTACAAGGGAACAGCAAGAGAGAAAAATGGGCCACTTGGTTGAGCTGCTTTTGGCATGGCTTATCATTCTCAAGAGAGATGAGTTGGAACCCTGGTGGATGACCATCTAAAGATAAAACTGCTGTGTCTTAGATAACACAAACCTGACAAGTAGACCACAAAGACAAGAGCTAGAGATTAGCAATACAGTGGTACCTCGGTTCACGAATGCTTCTGTTCACGAACAACTCAGTTCACGAATGCTTCTGTTCATGAACAACTCAGTTCACGAACAGAAAAGTTCATCAAAATATGCTCCGGTTCACGAACTCCGCTTCGGTTCATGAACAGGAGCCACGGCCATTTTAATGCTATTTCCTGGCTGTCACATGGTTGTGACTTCCTGTAGGAAGATCGTGGAGAGAAAGCGACACAGAAAAAAGTACACTGTGAATACTTTCAGTGACTTTTTTTATTTTCTTGTGCTCTTTCTACATTACTATACTGTACTAATGTGTATTGTAATTTGTTTCATATTTTTTGTGCTTCAAAAACTGAAAAAAAAGGTCAGAACGGATTAACTAGATTTACATTGAACCCTATGGGAAACTGTGCCTCGGTTCACGACCAATTCGGTTCGTGACCAGAGTCAGTTCACGAATTAAGTTCATGAACCGAGGTACCACTGTACAAGAATAATTGACAATATCTTTCCGTTCTCTTTGGAAGAGTCTGGGGAAGAAGGTAGCCAAAATGACTAAATCGTGATGATTGTTTAATGAGGATTGCAGGTGGAGCAAAGTAAAGAAAAACTAGGCTAAAAATAAGGCTTAAAAGTAAAGGCGATAATGAGAAAACCTAGAAATTATCAGTATTTACCAGTCTGTTTGAAGGAGCTTAAAGTCTTCAATTGGCTCACAGAAACATAGGTAAGTCTTCTTTTCATGGAGAGTCCTGTGGAGACTTAAATGAAAGAAGTTTGATTTGAGGGAACTAGACCCAGCTACTGACTCTTTGTAGCTTGACAGCAGTTGGGGTGCTCAGGAGAACAAAATTTCAGTCAAAATCTAAAGCAGTGGGCCAGGGCTTAGAGATCGCTTGACAGAGCTTTTCTCAGAGTTCTTTCTAAAGTCTCATGGTCTCATTCCACAATTTTTCTAAAGTATAAGCCATTGGTGAAGAATAAGCTGAGTACAAGCCCATATCAAAGGGCTCTATTTCTCTCTACAATTGAGCAGCTTTCAGCGGAAATAGGTCCAGAATGAGTGGTTAAGACAGAGTAAGTGGATATCAATCAAGAAATTAACAGGCTTGGGGAAGCCGGGATGGCTCAGTGGGTTAAGTGCTCACTTTGCAGCGCCGGGGACCAAGGATTGAATCCGGCCCCGGCCCGTGCGGAACCATGTGCTGAACTGGGAGCTCCCCCAGTTCAGTTCTCTCTCTGTCTCTCTCTCT
>PVKE010046507.1:0-12237 GCA_004027555.1 Craseonycteris thonglongyai | reverse complement strand
GCCAGAAAGTTACTGCTCTAATGGAGACGTGGAATCAGATGCGGATTCATCTCCGAGGTAGCCCTTGAAATTGAGGGGCCTTGTTCAGTCAGTAGTCTACAAGCTACTTGCGTGACTGAGTTGGCAGATACAAGCTCAAGACTGAGCTCAACTTTGATATTTCTGTGAAGTGTCCCATGACTTCGCTTATTGAGAGGAGACTGATGTCATAATTCTATATGCTGTAATGTACATTTGCCCAGTATGCCTATTAAAGATCAAAGGAAAGTGTGGTTGCCACTTTTATCTCCAGATTGAGGAGGCAGTAAAGACAGGACATTTTAATAATAGGCTGGAATGCCTGAAACATGTAAGAAGCTATTTCTACTTTGGAACATGTCAGGCAGCATTATCATTTAATATGAACTTACTTTAAGTTAGATGAAGTTATTGTTTATTCATGGAATCCAACTGGGAATCTATGACTTGGTTGAAATGTCACCTCCTTTATGCAGCCCTCCATGATTGCCATTTACCAGGATAATCTCTCACTAACAAGGTTTTCTGATTTACACTATATATGTATATGAATTAATACTGTAGCTACACTGTATATTCTTTGAAGGCCATGGGGCCCACATTTGACTTATTTTTTAAGTAAAATCTCCTTAGCATTTACAAACCTTGCCAATCTTCAAGCACTTATTAAGCAGTTATTGAATAAAATTTAACAGGGCATGCTAATCTCTTTATATAGCCACTTGTTTTTATGATAATTTTTATCAAGATTCCAATTTCTATAATACCTGTGGAAATAGAAAATCACAAAACTTAGTTCATACCTTGGGCTTTGGGTTATAAGTTTCTGTAAAATCAAGCTGTACATATAAACTGGCTTTTATAGTCTACGCACGCACTTTAGTTCTCTTTCCTCATAATTTTGTATTTTACTAAATGTACTTATGAAAAGAAAGCTTTTAGCTCCTCCTAGTTTGTGATAGTTTTTGGCAGATGAATGACTTGTTAGAAAATGTTTACTAGACTGTGAAATCTACAGTAATAGCTAAGGGAGTCATCAGGAAGCTTGTGATGACTACATGAACACTAAGGTTCACTATCAGGATTAATTTTGCCATCAAAATCTTTGAAACAAATACCCTTTGTAATTTGGTTAATGCAGGTCTAGTACTGTCTCTGTTTGGAAGGCCTATTGCCTTTAAATGTCCATGGAGAAATGCCCTACAAAAATTAATTTCAAATATAAATGAAGTATTTCCTCTTCTCACTTATATAATGTTTTTCTTTTTTTCTTTTTTTATGTTAAATATATTTATTACAATATATATTATTTGTTTAATAACCTGTATTACAAAATATTCACTTTGTCCATGTCAATAAGAATTTAATACTCAATACATAAACTGACTATATACTATATTTTAAATACATCTAAAGTTTTTGTTTTGTTTTGTTTAATTTGTTGGGGTGACATTAATAGATATCAATTACATTGTCTCCAGAATTGTACATTGTACAATTCTACATTACATTGTCTATACATCGCATTATGTGCTCACCACCCAGAATTAGCTCACTTTCCACCACTGTGTTTGATTTCCCCTCCCTACTCCCCCGCACCCATCTCTCCCACCCCCTTCCCCCCTTCCCCTCAGGTAATCATTAAACTATTGACTGTGTCAATGAGTCTTTGTTTCTTTGTTCCTTTCAGTTTTATATTCCACCTGTAAATGAGGTTATATGTTTCTTGATTCTTTCATTCTGACTTATTTTGCTTAATAAGATGTTTAATGTTTTCCTTTAGAATAACATGCAAGTCACTATATTTTTTTAATTTCAGAAGCTAAATGCCAAATGATCAAACAACAATCATATTGTCATATGATTAACATATCATATAAAAGACATGAAAATGAAGGAAATATACATTACCACTTCTGAAAAGGTTTTCAAAACAAAACAAATAACAATACAACAAAACACAAAACAAAACTGAACAGGACTAATCAATCCTCCAGATCTAAATACCAATTATAGAAAACATAAGGGGCAGAGGAATATATTAAACAATAGCATATTTGGATAAAATTAGCAACATTCCTGAGATGTGGGAAGCTTTATAGGATTAACAACCTGACTTCTTCAACCTCTTTAAAAAACTTCAAGGAAAAAAACAAAGATGGGGTGGGGCAGAGAATTTATAAATCAAAGGGAACTTAGGAGCTATAATATATATCAATGAATTATAGTCATTTTCATTTGGATCCCAATTCAAACAATGCATAAGGTAAAAGATTTTTAAATAATTGGAAAATGTAGTATCAGCTATACACACACACACACACACACACACACATATACCTATGTATTCATAAATATTAAAGAATAGTTGCTTTTTAATATGTGCAATAATGGCTCTGTGGCTTTTCCTTTTTAAAAGAGGCTACTATTTTTTTAGAGAAACATGCTGATATATTAATATTTCAGTTGAAATAATATGACTGGAGGGTTCTAGGGAGGAGTGGGTAGGGATATGGATGAAATAACGTTGGTCGCGTATTGACAATTATCTCAGCCACTTGATAGATACGTTGAGTTTATATTTTTCTTTATATTTCTGCATATGATGAAATTTTCCATAATAAAATATTGTTAAAAACTTCTCTTACCATCCTGACATCACAAGTGAAAAGGCATCTGTTTAACTTTTAAGATTGCTAATATAATGCCATCGTAGGTGTCTCAAATCTGAGTGAGACTCTCCATAATTTTTAAATGATCAAAACTGAAGTTAGTTTTAAGTGATACATGCCATCTAGTCTATGTCTACACCTCTGCACTATAACGATGTAAAAAGATTACACAAATCCCTATCTGAGGTTTATTGTCCTTAGAAAGGATAATGCATAGTTTTTATTCCATCTTTCTAATTAGTAATTTAAGCATATGTTCAACATTTAACTCTAAATGTTTGCCTTTTCCCTTAGCTCGAAGACAGCTGTCCAAGATTTGAATGCCAGAAAACATTTAAATATCAACATCTGTTGAATTATGTTAATTTAGTGTACTATAATTGGGTATGAGTTGGAATTGATCAGAAGTATATGAAATAAACAAAGGTAAAGTCCCAATAATATCTTGGTATAAAGACAAATCACTACAGGATAATGAAAAAATATTTTTAAAGAGAAAGAGCAAGGAAAAAATACTGATTATAAAGAAACTGATTCTTTTAAAAACATAATTTTAGCTCTGGGAAATAATATTTTGTGGCTTTTAAATTATGTCACAATTGAGAAGTAATGAAAGTTAACTAGTACAAATGATAGTTAAATGTTTAATATTTAAATAGTTTTGTAAATTATTAAGTAAAACATTAAAGCATCCTAATTATACTTATATACAGATTAAGCTTTTTAGATGACAGGGTGACTCCTGTTTATTATGAGCAGTTACATACCTAAAAATTCGAGTAGATATGATTTGTTCTATAGACACAAAACAGAATTTTTAAATTGAAAGTGTTTTCCATGTGGCAGATGAATTTGTTGGTTTTAGTCTGGGGACCGTAAGGTACAAATTATTAAGCAGCAGCTGTTGTTTATTGTGTTGCTGCTTTAAAATATTAATTTTTCCCGCGATTCTTTTACTAATAGATTAGGAGTGCTTGTTGTTTTGGGAAGATTCCAGCATACCCACGCATTGGATGAGCAGATCCCTCAATGTCCCTGTAATGAAGTTACAACCCCGGCGGCAGCAGTGACACAAGCTGTTGAGCGGTGGCCCTGTAGGTGCACCTTCACTGTTTCCTAGGGGGACCATCTCTGGAAGTAAAGGTTACTTGTGTGTCCATGCCCATTTAATCACAGGACCAATTTGGAGAATGCCAACTGTGAAACAGTTGCCTGTCCTTAAGGAAATGGACTTCAGACGACGGATTTATTTTAGCTACAGACAGGTCACTTAAACAGCTTTCACATGATAACTATTTTCCATTATTAGTGACCATGGCCAAATTCAGCTGCTGTTCTAGAGGTGACAGGCTGTGCATACTTTTAGTCATTTGAAAAAATCAAGTTCATCTGCCAGGTTTCAGGAAAGAGGGGGCGCAGTAATGAGAGTTCCACCAGGGAGGACTCGATGGCTCTTCTATTTACCACACACTGGACACATCACACATTTCCAAATGGCACATCCTTTTTTCTTCTCTCCTATATGGGTTATTGATTTCAAACTGAAAACAACCTTTCTAAATTCTAAATGGCTAACAACTAATTTTATATAGTATAATCACAGTTTAAAACAACTCTTTATAATCATTAGTTTAAAATTTTGGCAAGGGAGGTTGGAAAGGACCAACCAGTTCTCATGCCAAAAGAACAGGAGGCATGAGAACTGGCAATGTGAGAATAGTTCCTTTTTTAATACAATAATTTGGTCATATAGAGTAAAACAGATCCATTAAGTCCCTTAGAAACCATTTTACGTCGGATATGTGGTATGTTTCCAATTATTCTAGTCTAAGTACCTCTATATATAGAAGCTATTCAAATACTTAAAAAATTAGAACACATGCAATTAAGTGTATTCAAATTAAACAAATATGGAATGTATACGTTCTAATTAAAGGAAATATGTGAATACTTTCTATTCATTCATGCATAAATATGAATGAATTAAAATAATCTAAAAGAAACTTTTTTATCTGGAGGATTGGGTAAATTTTTTTAAAACAATGACATCTAAAGCTAAATTTAGGTTTGGAAAGAAAAATGATAAAGTACTAGAAAATTTTTTTTAATTTGTATTTAAAAGCAATTCCAAGCAATTCTTTTGGACATACAAATATTAAATACATAGAATATAAAATGATATAACTTGCTTTAAAATATATCATTAATATTGAATCATTTAGTAGTTTTAATATGACAAAGGAGGACTTGTTATAAAACCCTAAATTAGTTAACATAGGACAAGTAACTTCTCATCTTAAATAATTAAAATAATCCATCAATTACTTTTGTTGATACATTTAATTTTGTTGATATATTTCTGTGAAAAGCAACACTAAATAAATTTGTCCATGTCATTAACCAATACTCTAATGAACAGTTATCCTATCCCAATTTATTAACAGCTGCTCAAAAATGTAGTAATTAATAGTTTCATTTATTTTTGGCAAACCTGGAAAATGACAAATAGTTTTGTATCTGTTGCAAATTAGTTCTCCTTTCCAAATAACAGATGACACTATGGGGAAAATTGAGCAAACTGAATCCTTGAACATGTTTAGATCTTTAGAATACCAAATAAAGAACAGCTGGAATTCTGTTTGTTGCATCTGCAACAAAATACAATAAGCTGTATCATCATGTGAAAATAAATGTGCTTTGTATTAGTGTGAATAGGAATGTTCCTTCTAATCTGATGGAAGAGAGTTGGCTGTGTGTGTGTGTGTGTGTATGTGTTTCACTTAGACGAATAATCTGCTGCATGTAATAATCACTCAAAAACCATGCCTGTTATTAAACATTGACAGTGAAAGATATTAGGTATGTAAAAAAAAAATAATTGTCTATGCTTTCACGCATTTATTTATGTTTATATTTTCAAAGGTTTTATGGTTTGTAAAAATGAGAGAATGGCATGAACAAACTCTAAGACACTTATTCAATATTAGATAAGAGATAATACACAAAACTAAGAAGAAATTTCATTGTAGGAAAACGAACAGAGAACACTGAACAAATAGAAGTATGACTAGAAAATAAAATTCTGTAGATTAATCAAACAGAAGTACCAGATGGGAACAGTCAATAAGATACAAGCAACATGGAAGAATGCAAGAGAGGAAACATCCAACTTCAAGCATTGCAAAGCCAAATATTAGGAGAACATATCAAAAGAATACAGCATAGGAAGATAGTATCATAATGAAAATTTTTTACATGATTCAGTATCTGACACACTTACTCTATGATGAGGGCTCACCACAGGGAATAAAAATGAAGCAACAAACTAAAAGGAAGATGTGTAAGACTAATCACTTGAAGCAATTAGATTAAATTATACTTCTGCTAATAATTAGTGTTTGTTTAAATTAGTTTACATTAAACCTATGCTGAGACTCAGTCAAAAATTTCATTATTGGACTCATTAAGTATCATATCTGAGAAGAATGAGAATGTTAATTATGTTTACAATAAACAGGAAGAAATAAATGCATTAATATTTCATTAATAACTATTTGGATGTGTTGGAATGGCACGTGATGATGAGCACTGGTGATGGTAACTGAAACATGGGAGGAGATGTGTGAAGAGTGTGAAACTAGTTAAGAAATCCAAAGGAATGCTGCCCTTTTAGGAGGAAGTATAGGAAGCCTTAAGGAACAGAGGCTGTTACTGAAGAACTAGAAGTTCCTAAGAGAGCTGTGTTTAAAGGAGACCTTAACAGTTGTCATCCCTTCACACACTTAGACATAAAATCCTCTAAGAGGTGGAAAAGAGACGATTCCCTACACCCATCATTAGTTTAAATAATCTAGATAAACTTGAAAGTGGATGTGAAAAAAGGAGAAATGTCACAAACTAGAAAATCCAGAAAACTACTCAACTGCATTATAATTAGTGGTACTGATAACTATGCCACTAAAACCCTTCCATGGAGATCCTGAAAAGTGCCCTGCAGAGCTGAGAGTACAAAGCAATATTCTCAGAAGGCTAAACTGTAACTGCAGAGCCCTTTCCATCCAGAATCAAGAAACTGAGAACATGATTTGGTCCTGCACTTCTAAACCTCAGCTCTGGGTCATTAAAAGCAGACCACATATCCATTTATCTTTTCTTACCTGTCTGGTATTCTGGGGAGTAAAAGATCCTAAAATGCATTGATTTGATGCATTACCATTCTTTTTTCTATTCTTTGTATTTTTCACAAATTGAGAAAGGGAAGTACAGTCACTCATCTAAAAGGTGTAAGAAAAGTCAAGGTGATATTAAAAATACTAAGAGACGGGGAAGCTGGGGTGGCTCAGCAGGTTAAGCGCTCGCATCGCAGCCCTGGAGACCAGGGATCGTATCCCGGCCCTGGCCCATGCGGACCCATGTGCTGAACTGGGGTGTGCCCCCAGTTCAGTTCTTGCCGGGGCCTATGTGGGAGCCCCCGACCCAGTTCCTGCCCTGTGAAGCCCCACGCCCACCTGTGGAGTGAAACTATATGGGAAACGGATGCTGTCAACTATGGAGACTGCTCTGAGCCCTCCCCCTTCTCTCTGTCTCTCTCTATCTGTCTCTCTGTCTGTCAAAAACCAATAAAAATAAATCTTTAAAAATACTAAGAGAAAATGGCTTCCAAGAGAGAAACAAAAATTCATGCAAATAAAGAAGGTGAAGAATTTCTGTCCTGTACTTAATACAATTCGACTTGTAACAAAATTTTAACTTAAGTCTTTCTCTCTTGGTATTTATATGACCTTTACAAACTGCCCTGTGCCTAACACAACGAATACCCTCACAGAGACAATACACTGGACCCATAAATAAGACAAAGAGGATATATGAAGGAATGTTCGACCATAGGTGAGCTCTTGGAAATGAAAAGTATAAGAGAATTTTTTTAATCAATAAAAGATTTGGGATATAACAATGACAAAATTGGCCAGAAATCACTGAAGACGAAGGTTGTCTAGTAAAAATCCAGTCATTGTCAATATAATGAGAATGGGTACATGGCTGGATACCTTCCAGACAGCCCTCATACATGAAAGCTAATAATAAATCAGAGGATCATTTGAGAGCACTCCAACATCCAAATAATAGGAGAAAAGAGAAAATGGCAACCACTGAAAGCTGAAGACTTTGAAGGAATGCCTTCAAAAACCTGAGGCAAAATGGTTTTCAAAACAGAGTTCAATTCCCGCCCAGCTAAATTAATCCATGTGATATTACAGACACTTTCAGACAAGCCAAGTCCGACAAATGTAATCATGTCTGTTCTCTTTCTCTGAAAGCTCAGAGCAAATAAAAGCATTGGATCCTAGGAACAGGGCATCCCACCTGGCACAAGAAGAAAACCCCTGGATGATAGTGAAGAGAGATCCCAGGACATGAGATGTCAGCAGGTCCAGACAGCAAACAGTCGAGAACAGATCTGAAAGATGGAGCGATCCAAGAGAGACACCACCAAGAAAAGAACAGAGAGGAGGAGGTACACTTCTGTGCAGAGGGGCTGAGAATTGGGGCTGGGCACACAGAAAACAAAAACCGGCAAAACTATCTCAAAAACAACAGAAGAGTTAAACATCTATGAATATTATCTACATATATAATCATATTAATAAAAGCCATGAAGATTGGTTTGGTCTGAATGGTATAACTATTAGAGAGAAAGAGGGAAAGAAATGCTGATGTGGTGTGTGTGTGTGCATAGGGCACACAGAAAGAAATCAATAGGTAATACTAAATTGAAAGCTTTAATAAATAGTAATACTAATAGTAATTTAGGTAATTACTAGAAGAAATAGCAAGAATTGAAAGTGGTTTCCTTTCCTAATTTCTGTACTGAGATGTAGTTAACATATGAGAACTGAACTGGGGGAGCTCCCAGTTCAGCACATGGTTCTGCACGGGCCAGGGCCGGGATTCGATCCTCGGTCCCCAGCGCTGCAAAGTGAGCACCTAACCCACAGAGCCATCCCGGCTTCCCCAAAATGCACATATTTAAAGTGCACAGGGGAAGCCGGGATGGCTCCGTGGGTTAAGCGCTCACTTTGCAGCTCCAGGGACAGGGGATCGAATCCCGCCCCGGCCCGTGTGGACCCACATGCTGAACTGGGGAGTTCCCCAGTTCAGTTCTCTATCTGTCTCTGTATCTCTCTCTCTCCCTCTTTCTCTGTCAAAAACAATAAAAAAAAAAAAAGTGCTTTAAAAAAATAAATAAAGTGCACAATTTCATAAGTTTTGACATATGCACACACATGTGAAATCATTACTGTAATCAAGATAATGAAGGTACCCATCACCCCAACTGCTTCTTGATGCCCCTTTGTCATCCTTCCCTCTGGTCCCTCCCTGGCCCTCATCCCACTCCTGTATCCCACAATTGATCGGATTACAAAAATGTATCAATTCTTCATTCGTTTCTACTGCTGTGTTGTATTCCACTATGAATATAGCTCCAATTGTTTATCCATTTACTTGTTGATTAATATCTGGGTTGTTACTTTTTTTATTATTATTATGAATAAAGCTGCTAATATTTGTATATAAGTCTTTTAAGCATTCACCAGGACCATACAGTAGGTCTATGTTTAACATTTTAAGAAACTTCCAAATTATTTTCCAGAGTATGTGTACTACTTTACATTCCCCATAACAATTCCATTTCCTCTACACTGTGTAAGGTCAGCCTTTTTCATTTTGGCTGTTCCAACAGTTGTAAGTGGTACCTTACTGTGGCTTTACTTCACATTTTCCTAATGAATAGTGACGTTTAACATATTTACCACCCACATTCCTTTATCAAGGTGTCCCTTCAAACTTTTGCTTAAGTTTTAACAGAGTTGATGTACTCAGTTTTAAGAGTACTTTATATATTCTTGATATGAATCTTTCACCAGGACACATGATTTGCAAATAATTTCCTCCAGTTTGCGGTTTTTCTCTCCATTCTTTTTTTTGCTATTTTTTTTTAACTGAACTGGGGGCCTCACCGCATTCGGGATGCACACCCCAGTTCAGCATATGGGTCCGCACAGGCCGGGGCAGGGCTTTGATCCTCGGTCCCCAGGGCTTCAAAGCGAGTGCTTAACCCGCTGAGCCATCCCGGCTTTCCCTCTCTCCATTCTTTTAACAGTGTCTTTTGAAGAGCAGAAGTTTCAATTTTGATTAAGTCTCATTTACCAATTTATTCCTTTATGGATCATGCCCTGGGGTTCTTCTAAAAGTCTCAGCCTAATCCAAGGTCACTAAAGATTTTTCTCTGTGTTTTCCTGAAGTTTATAGTCTTTGGTTTAGTATTGAGCTCTATGATCCATTTGAATTGAATTTGCTGTACGGTATGAGGTATGAATCGAAGTTCATTTTTGTTTTTTGCTGATGGACGTCCAGTTGTTCCAGTACCATTTGTTGAAAACACTATTTTTTCTCCACTGAATTAATTGCCTTTGCACCTTCTCAAAAATCAGTTGTTTACATATGTGTATATGTATTTCTTAACTCTGTTCTAGCCTATTAATCTTTTTTTCTATCTTTGCACCAATACCACACTTTCTTAATTAATGTACCTTTAAAATAAGTCTTGAAATCAGGTAGTATTAGACTTTCAACTCTATTTTTTTTAAGTTTGGCTATTCTAAGTCCTTTGCATTTCCATATGACTTTTAAAATTAGGTTGTCAATTTCTATGAAATAGCCTGATGGGATTTTTGTTTGGATTTTATTACATCTATAGATAAATTTTGGGAGAACTGATATCTTAGGAATATTGAGTCTCCTGACCCACGAACAAAGTATATCTCTCCAGTTATGTGTTGTTCTTTAATTTATCTCAGCAGTTTTCATCTATCAAAACATTTGATGAAATGCTTAGGGATAAATCTGATAAAATATGTGTAAGACCTAGATAGTGAAAACTACAAAACACTGCATAGAAAAACTGAAAAGGACCTCCTAAGTCAGGGGTGTCCAATCTTTTGGCTTCCCTGGGCCACAAGGGAAGAAGCACTGTCTTGGACTGCACATAAAATACACTAACACTAACGATAGCTGATGAGCTAAAAAAAAAAGAAGATTGCAAAAAAATTTTCATAATGTTTTAAGAAAGGTTACAAATTTGTGTTGTACGTCGTTCAAGTCTGTCCTGGGCTGCAGGTTGGACAAGCTTGACCCAAGTATTAGGTTCTTAATTATGTGTTCTCTCTCTTGCCTCATATTGTTAGTATCTTCTTGTATTTTTTTTAGTTAATATTATGCTTACTTAAAATTTTTTGACTTGTTGGTTCCAACACTTACGTTTCTACTGGAATCAGCAACCCAATATTAGTTTTCTTTTGAAAGGGCTGTTCTCAAATGTCTTATTCTCTTGTCTTACAGGTAGTGCTACAGGGAAAGACTAGTCTCTTGCGTCTGCCAGGGTCCTATAGTGACAGGGACTGAAAGAATCTTAGAGGAGAGCGATCCAGGTACCTGGAAACCACAGTCATACCTCACCTCACAAAACTAGTCCTCAGTTTAGGACAATTCTCCTCCCACTCCTCTCTCCCAGAGAGACTGAGAATGGAACTCTCTAGCTCTGAGGTTGGCAGGGACCAGAGGGAAGACATGATCTGTCACCAAGTCTTATCAAGTTTCCTAGTTCTTCACATACACAGTAACATGAGCTTTTCTGTAGATAATTTCTCTCTTCTCTGTGGATTCTTTCACCATCTTCCCTGTATGTTTGGTATACTATAGTCCTTGGATAGTCGTGGATTTCTTTCTATTTATTCCACTTGCTGTTCACTGTGCTTTCAGTTTGGGGAATTCTTAACCACCATCTCTTCAAGTGTGTTTTTTCTAGCCCTTTTATATTCTCCATCAAAAATACTTGGTTAAGTATACCTTTTCTTTGTCTCTTAACTGCGCTTTCATTTTTCCAACTCCCTATATTTTTATGTTATATTCTGGCCTATTTCTTTAGATGTAATTCCACTTCATTAACTGTCTCTTTAAAAAATCATATTTCTCAATTCTAACAATTATATGTTTTCTATTCAAGTCTACCTGATTAATTCTAATAGTGATCAGTGGCCTGCTCATTTTATTTCTACAAACATTTTACCCATAGTTACTTATAATCTGTATAATTTTACACAGATTATAATTATAATTTGTATTTTATAATTTTAGGGTCTGCCAGTCTTAGGGGTAAAGACAGGGTGGCCCAAAAGTAGGTATAGAGTATAGGTTTATATTGTTGTATGTCAGTGTGCACCCATTCCCATATAATCTGTTGTGATGAATTTCATTGATTCAACTGTATACCTACTTTTGGGCCACCCTGTATGTTGGTTTTATGTTGACTGTCACTGATGATCAAGTTAAATGTTTGGCAATTTTTGATCGTCTAAATTAGGTATGGGGGAAAGCCGGGACGGCTCAGCGGGTTGAGCGCTCGCTTTGAGGCCATGAGGACCGAGGATCGAATCCCGGCTCCGGCCCAGGCAGGACCCACGTGCTGAACTGGGGAGTTCCCACAGTT
>PVKE010046506.1:0-12236 GCA_004027555.1 Craseonycteris thonglongyai | reverse complement strand
GGGGGGGCAGAGCAGTCTCCATAGTTGTATGTCATTAGTTTTTGATATAGTTTTACTCCACAGGTGTGCACAGGGTTACTCCAAGCAGAAACTGGGCCAGGGGCCTCCTGCATCGGCCCCAGCAAGAACCAAACTGGGTACACAACCCAGTTCAGCATATGGGTCTGCACAGGCTGGAGCCAGGATTCAATCTTTGGACCCTGTGGCTGTAAAGTGAGCACTCAACCTGCTGAACCACCCCAGCCTCCCTCATTTTTCTGTTTTATTTACAAGACCTCTCTTAAAAATTTTAAATTGTACTCTGGTAACTTTATTGGCTTTCTGTTTGAGAAAGAACAGACCACATTGGCATTAAAAGTTGGGGTATGAAACGTGAATATTTTAAAATAGATTTGGGAAAGTTGCTAATCTCAAAGACCTTTTTGAACTGCCAGCATCAAAATGATGTTTTAAGTGCTCAGAAAATAGGTAACTAGTTGACTGATTTTTGTTTGAGAAGTTGCAACAGAAGGAATATGTCTTATGTTTAAATTTTTTATCTTTTTTAGAATGACAAATGTTGAAAATAAACTGATCTTAGGAAGAAAGTCTCCCTAAAGTGATCACTATGTCTTCTTACAGCTTTGTTTTTCCCATAAGTATGTAATTCTTTCATTAAGATTGCTAAATAATAACATTTAAATCATCATCACCTAGTTTGTTTTACGTACTTTCTAAGAAATAACATTTGTTTTCATTTTGATCTTTCATGAATTTACTTGGCAAATATCTGTTCATATGTACTATGTGAAAATGTAGTATTTAAAAAAATCAAACTCTATAATCTCCTGGATTCAAATCCTTGCTCTTCTGTTTATTAGCTGTGGGTCCCTAGGCAACTTATTCTTCTCTCTGTGTTTCACTTTGATAGTACTAGTACTTATTCCATCGAAATTAAATGAGGTAAAATACGCAGAACACATAACCTAGTACAAAGCAAGCACTCAATAGTAAACATTCAGTAATAATAGCATTTACCATCAGGATTCTGGTTGACAACAATGTTGATGACATGGTTATCTGTCAAGCATTGTAACAGGTTCACTGGAAGTTATAAAAGAGAAGTTATAAACTTTAATTTCAAACAACTTGAATACATGTAAGTTCTGTTGCAATCATGAGCCAAGTGATAAAACAATCTGCAGAGTGCTTAAGGAAGGTATGTTTTGAGGACATTGCATAAGTGATGAACTCTAAATTAAAGTGAGTTGTAAGAGACTTTAAAGATATATATTTTTTATTGTTTTTTGACAGAGACAGGAAAGACAGAAAGAAGTGGGAGGGCCTAGAGCAGTCTCTGTACATCATCCATTTTTCAACATGGTTTCGTTCCACACAGGGCGGGAACCAGGAGAGGGGCCTCCCACATGGAAAGCACCCATCCTTGAGTTGGGGGCCAAACTGGGTACCTCCCACATGGGAAGCACAATCCAGTTCAGCATATGAGTCCACCTGGGCCAGAGCTGGGATTCGATCCTCGGTCCCTGGGGCTACAAAGCAAACACTTAACTCACTGAGCCATCCCAGCATCCCTGTAAGAGGCTTTACAGCACACTTCATTTATGTTCTAGAAATATAATTGGGGCTGAAGTGTAGCGAATGTACTAAATGGGAAAGAAAGAAGAGACTAGTAAGTGGAGTATTGGAAACATATCAGAACCTTCTAAGTGAGAGTGGGGATCTGGTTCACACAAAGGACATTAAAGAATAGGATAGAGAGGAAGTAGACCAAGTGGGTCTGAGGGATAATTTAAAGATGATTCTTAGATTTCTGGTTATGGGATATTTCTCTTCACTGAAATAGAAGAAGCACAGGCATAAGGGCAAAATATGAATTTCAGTTTGTACTTAAGGCTAGATGTTCAATGGACAGTGAAAGAGATAGAAAGTAGGAGAAAGGGAAAGAGAAAGAGAGAACCAAAGTATTAGATGACAAGTCCTTTACACACATTATCTCATTTAACGTCACAACAAATCCTGTTAGATCAGCATTAATATCCCCCATTCAAATGATAAAATCCAAAGTATCTATGACTCCAAGCTGCGGCCTTCACCATGATGTTAGTATATTTTTCTGTAATAAACTTGAAGCAGTGGGGAAATACATGTGTCTGAAGCTCAGGAAAAAAGTTAGATCTAGACATGTAGATGCCTACATAAACATGAAACATGACCCCAAAAGTTAGTGGTAAAATGAGAAAAATAACAAGGAATGGAAGCTTGAGGAAAAATAGCATTCAGCAGGTAAGGAAAACAATAGTTGCTGATAGAACACTCCTGAGAGAAGAAATGGCCAGAGAGGGAAGAGAAGGGTCAGGGAGGGTGATGTTTGGGAAGCCAACGGCAAGGAGGAAGGGGAGAAGTGCATCATGGGAGCAAATGAGATAGGAATAAAAAATCACACAAGTTAGGCAAGTTGTTCAACTGTAGTGAAAAGAGACATGAGGCCAAATTACAGCAGATAGAGGACTAAGAGAGGTTGAAGAAATGAGGTCAATGAGTGTAGATTACTCTTAGATGAGGTCTGGTGGAGAAGAGGAAGGAAATATGACAACGATTTGAAGGGATCAGTGGGAATAGCACAGAAAACAAAAATGGCTTTGTACACACCAGAAACCCTCCTATTGACTTAGCAATTTTATACCACCCAATCCTCACAGCAACCTATAAAGTATTATTGTCCTCATTTTACAAATGAGTAAACTAGAATTCAGTCATTAAATTAAATAATTTAACCAGCTTCAAACAGGTAGTAAAAGTTAAAACTGAAGGAACAAGCAAAGCCTTCTTGGAGGAAGTGACTTGGCTGTGTTTATCAAAGATCAGAAAAGACTTTCGAAAGGTGGAACTGAAAGAAAAGGGCATTGCATAGAAAAGGAAGAATGTGAGTAAAGTCAGAGCTAGGCAGAGAAAACATGGTTTCAGTTTGGCTGGTGTGAGCAGTACATTGAGATAGGCTGAATGGCATGCTGAGAAGCAGTACGGTGGTCAGGGAATGTCACCCTAGAAAATCCAGGGAAAATATTTGAGTAAAGAAAGGACATTAAGGTTATGCTTTTGAAAATAATAAACTGTGTTTTTTTTTTTTATTTGAAAAATAAGGGAGTAAAAAAATCAAGCCAGTAAGAAATTTAAGGGAAAGCAGGGATGCCTCAGCAGGTTAAGTGCTAGCTTTGCAGCCCCAGGGACTGAGGATCGAATCCTGTCCCCAGCCTGTGTAGACCCATATGTTGAACTGGGGTGTGCTCCCCATATGAGAGGTCCCCAGCTCGGTTCTTGGGCCCTGGCTCAAGAAGGTGTGCCTCCAATGCAAGAGGACCCCAGCCCAGCTCCCACCCTATGTGGCCCCGGCCCACCTGTGTGGAACAAAACTATGTTGAAAACTGATGACATATAACTATGGAGAATGCTCTGGGCCCTCCCCCTTCTCCCTGTCTCTCTTCGTTGCTGTCTCTGTCAAAAAGAATAAAATAAATCTTAAAAAAAAGAAATTTAAATATCCAATACAAAATAATCTTTGAAACAAGAAAGCATGTCAAATTGCGATTATAGAATATTGAGAAAATAATTGTGACAACAGCACTATGCATTAGGTTGAATCATATGAAATGATCGTTTTTATGTTAAAAGTTGTCAGCTATTGGTGCCAGTTTGATCTGGTTAAACCTAATATAAGAATGTGTAAGATTTCTTATTAGTTATAATCAGAGAAACTTTATAGTTTTAAATACTTTTATCAGTAAATAAGAAAGACTTAACATACTACCATTAATTCAAGGAACTAGAAAAATAGCAAAGATAAACATGAATATGAGGATAAAAACCAGAAATTATAAACTTCAAATAGAGAAATTTAATAAAGCTAAGAATTGATTCTCTGATTTTAAAAGAGACAAATCTCTGGCAAGACCAATACAGGACAAAAGAAAGAAATGCAGATATAGATTGGGCCTTGGGAGGGTGGTTCCTGAATTGAATTGAATGCTTCTGGAGTGATCAATGTGACTTTGAGCAAAGCCTTCTCAATGTTAAAGGATCTACTATTATCTTTTGTACATTACTAAGTATGTCAGAGTAGAAAAATACAACCATCATAATCTATGCCTTCTCATCTAAAAATGGAGAAATAACAACATCTATCCTCTAGGACTACCTGGAGAATTAAATAATGTAAGGTGTGTACAGTGTTTAGATGGTGCCTGGCAAATAATATTATTACTATTATAATTACTAATACTTTTATCTTTACAAAGAAGAAAGAGGAGGGTATAATCAGAGATAGAAATTTTTTTTTAAGTATAACTACCATCTATGTATAGCTCTAAACTAATGATTTTAAAATGTCAATGAAATGGATATTTGCAGCAAAATCAAAATTGCCAAAGTAATTAAAAAATTAAATATATTAGTTATTATAGAAGAAATTTCTAAATTGGTCAGTGATTATCAAAGTATTTGTCTAGCCAAAGTCGTGTCATCAGTAAATTATTTGGAATCTTCAAGAGAGAAACATTCAAGGGACAATTAAAACCTATTCTAGTTGAGCTATTTCAGAATGTAAATAAAGAATAAAAGGCTTCCCAGGTCATTTTCAAATTTAACATAACTCTGATCTCAAATCTGAAAATGAGAATATAAAAATGGAAACTATGAGTCAATGTCATTTATAATAAATGTAAAATTTCTAATTTAAAGTACAATATAAGAACACTGTAAGGATTTATTCTAGAATTTTAAAAATGTTTAAATATAAACAACAGATAAAAGGAGAGAAAAAATAAAGTAATGCTGTGGCCAGGTTAGCAAAGTTACCCAGTTTGTTAATATTTCTGTCCCCTTTCTGTTTTTCCATGGTTATTAAAATATTTCTCTTTGGCTCTATAGAAGCATTTCTATTATTTTTCTCTGCAAAATTCTAATGCCATTTTCTTTCCCACCATTTTGGCTTTCTTTATTCTGGAATTCTTTTTATCAGTGCCACACATCTGAAAAACTTTTAGTCCAGTTAAGATTAAAAGCAAAAGCTTATTCAAGCAGGATGGTCATTCCTAACAAAGGCTACGGGGTCCAAATATAAACCATTTCTGACAGTATTTTCCATCCTTATCATACCTGCAGGAAGTGAGAAGTGAAAGCAAGCTAAAACATCAGAGGAAATGAAAGAGTTTCAGGGGAGGACAGGTGTAGCTGTCAGGGTCCCAGCAGAGTAAGAATGACACATTCATACTGGGTAAGTTGAGAGACTTTAAGAAACGGTTTATACCTAATTGAATAAGTTACAATGGCATGAAAATGTTTGAAGAAATGAACAAGGAATAGTTTAATACTCCTGGGTAGTAATAAGCCCCTAAACTTGAAGGGTCAAGGAGAGGAAGTTGGGTACTGTACTGAGTTGAACAGTGTCTCCTCAAAATTTGTGTTCACTTGACCCATCTTTTAAATCCTTTTACATTTGGAAAGAGAGTCTCTGAAGATGTAATCAAACTAAGATGAGGTCATAATGAATTAGGATGGTCCCTACTCCAATGACTGGTGTGTTTACAAGAGGGAAGTTTGCATACAGACACACAGTGGGGAAGGCAACATAAAGACAGAGGCAGAGATTGGAGTGATGCATCTAGAAGCCAAGGAATGCTGGCAACCATCAGAATGTAGAAGAGCAAGGATGACTTCTACTTAGAGTCTCAGAGTGGGTACAGTTCTGGCAACACCTTGATTTTGGACTGCTAGAGTCCAGAACTGTAAGAGAATAAATTTCTGTTGCTTTAAGCCACCCATTTTGTGGTACTGTGTTATGGCAACCTAAGCAAGCCAATACAGATACCAAAGACAAAAGAGAGGACAAACACAGCAGAGGAATGGCGACGATGAGAAATACACAGTGTTGGCCTGGAGACTCCTTCAGTGTTTATGGAGCCATGTGTTTCTTTTATAGACTGAGTCTTAGAAATACTGACTATTCAACTTGAGCAACTCAGGACCTCCAGCTTCCAGCAATAGTGCTCTACTCTAACCCATCACCAGTGTGGGCAACAGCTGCAGTGATGGCATAATAAGTTATTCTGGAGGGTACTCATGCTTCTTCAGGGAAAGAAAAGAAGTACCCCAGAATGCAAATTGCATACTAGTTCTGGTAAAACAAACAAAATAACCAAAGCATGCTGTTGTTTAAATGGGGAACGTACCATAATGGCACCGCCCAATGAGAGAATTGTATGTGAAACACTTAAGAGCATAAGAAACTGAAAGCACAGGATATAGAACCTAAAACAGAGAGGGTGCCCAATAAATTTGTGTTCAGTGCATTCATGGGTGGCTGACTGGCTGGCTAGCTGAAAGAATAATGTTCTAAGAGAAACTTAAGAACTACTCTACTCATTCCCAGTCTTGAACATAATTCTGCTCCAGAGCTTGCATAAAAAAACAGATAATTCTATATATCTAATAAAAGAGAAAACTTTTATCATGCTTGCTGAGGGATAATATTCTAGTCTAGAGTTAAAATGAACCAGAAACTTTATCCTGGTCCAGAGCTAAAATGTCACAGAATAAATTCTTTTATTCATATAGACAATTTAACCTTTAAGCTGTTTTAATTGTTATAAATTATTTTACTTAAAATTTCTAATATTTTACTTTAAAAAACACTTTAAATTCTTAGGGGAAATAAATATTTACTTTTTAGAAATGAATTCTAATGAATAGAGCTTCATCACTTCCATTTATTGTTTGATTTAGCAATTTCTAACAAAATGTGTAAGACCGCAGAATTGATGTATTGCTCCGGGCCTGACCTGACTTTTGAGACCACTTGAAGGAACAGAAAGTTTTCCCTTGGAAAACACATCACTTTTAAGAGCAAGTTGGCCTCTAGCCTCTTGGTTCCTTATGTTAAGTAAGCAAATACCATAACCAGCAGGTTCTTTGTGTCACTTGTCTCAGCAATTTCCACCGTACCCTGCACATGTCCTGGCACATATACTATGTCTGGTAAATGTGCGTTGAGTGGAATCAAACTAATTTCATGCACAGATCTTCAGAATAAGCTGCCTTCCTTTTACTACTGTCTCTGCTTTCAGCCTTTAAACTCAAACTTAAAGGGCAAAACATATAAATATATGCAAAGCTACTTGTGTTTTCATTTTGCTAAAGGTATTTATATCATAAGGCATTTAGAGTCATCTGCAATGCTTTTTGAGACATTTAACTAGTACTGCCTTGGTTTCTCACTAATTAAAAATCAAGTTATTAGAATATAAATCTACTGGCAGCATATTTAGGCAAGCACAACACAGACACAGGATAAAATATAGCGAGGGGTCGGCATTAAGTTTTGTGACTTGGATACACTGAAAATGACTTCATCTTAAGAAAACGTCTTGTCTCAAGTCCAGTAACTGGTTTCAGGGTTTCAGGACCCATAAAGTAATGACCATCATGACATCATATTTTTTTCTGCGCAAAAATATCTTCAATGTTTCTGAACCTCCATGAGGCTAAAGTGTAAGTTTTACTAACACCCCTTTGTAAAAGTGGTATGTGGTGAGCTGTGTGCTGTATGTAGTATATGTAAGGAACAGATGAACAATTAACAGACTCTCACCCTGCTAACCAGAAGGGGAAAGTGTACTTTTGCTGGGGTGAAGTACATACAGGTGATGTTGGTCCATTCATGACCTATGATGTGGCTTCTCAAGCACTGCTGTTCCACTGTGATGCCTGAAGACCATTTTGCTGAGTCATGGTCATGGTGCTATTCTAGATACTAACATGGATTCTGCTAAAATCCAGGTGTAGATCTAGGTTGAGATTTCCTTTTTAGTTCTGGATCCATGCCCCTAAGGACCAAAGTAAGGAAGTGAAAATAAATCCAGAACAGCTGCAGAGTAGTTACCAAAGGTTTATTACTCTCCAGAGAGGACTTTGCAGTGAAGTTTATCTTGGCCTAGGGGACATTGAGGTGGATAACAAATTGCAGAGTATGGGCTTCTAAATGCCCCCTATTCAACTATCAGGCTATCTTTGTAGATGGTAGAATAGCACAGGTAGACTGAGAAGGCTAGGAGATAGTGTGGTGCATGTGTCTCAAGCTTTTATATCCTTAAAGAAATCATTCTTCAGCAATGATCATGTGTTTCCTGAATTCTGGGGGTACACAGCTGAGTGAGCTTCCCTCCTGATGACAAAGCTCATGGCTCAGGTAGTGACCTAAGGCTGGCTCAGGAGAGCCTGAGAAGTCAGGGGAGTGCCTAACTCACCGAGGTGAAGAGGTAATGCTTAAGTTGTGTTTGAAAGAGATGTTGGATGTTGCAATACAGAGGATGTAGTTTAAATACATTTTAGGCAGAAGAAAAGTAAACACTGAGACATGGAGAAGGCAGAAAGGACAGTCTGTACAGGAAAGAAGTGGGCAGCTCGTTATGGCTGCAGCTGCAGGTGCCTTATGGGGGAGTGATGGGAAAGGAGGCTGGGTAGGAAGGATGAGCCCAGGTGATGTCATGCACATAATATAAAGCTTAAATTCTACACTGCAAAGGACAGAAAGTTATTTAAATATATTAAGGAAGCAAAAAACTTTAATGGACACACATTTTAGAACAACTTACTCTTTTTATTTTTGGAGAATAGAAAGAAATATATTTATTCCCCATTCTTGCCCCTCTCAGTATACAGTAAACGTCAGCCGTTTAGATGTTCCAGCTCCAAATCTGGGATTTATTCCCTATTTATCATTTTCTCTCACTCCCAACATCCAAAATACATACTAAATTCGTTTTCTGTATTTTCCATTGCCATAGTGTAAACCCACATCTTCTCTAACCCAGATTGTTGCAATAGTCTCTTAACTTGTCTTGTTGATTCAGGCTTTGCTTGTATGCAATCCAATCTCCTCAAGACAGCAAGAGTGAGTTTATTAAAAATAATTTATATTTAGTAATATACTCCCCAGCTTAAAAATTTCCAGTGTTTCCTTATTGCTTCTAGAATAAAATATAGCTCTTTTTATCTTTTGCTGGCCTACCTCTTCATCTGAGCTGATGGGACATCTTTGCCTTTCTATTCCTCATTCATGCTGGATTGCTCTCTGTTTCAGTTTTGCGGCCCTACTTAAATCTGGAAGACTTTCCACCCAGTTTTTCGGATGGCTAGCTCCTCTCCCTCAGCTAAATGTTACAAATTCAAAATGCCTTTCCTAAAGAAATCATCGTCCTTTTATGCCCACCAGTCAGGTACACATCACTTTATCTTATGTTCTCTGTAGTGCATGAAGCTACCTGAAATTACCTACTTTGTTTTTCTAGTCTTGTCTATGTTTGAGCATCAGAATAAAAGCCCATGACAGCAGAGATGTTCTGTATCCTCAGCACCTACCAAGCACCAGCTACGTAGTTGGTTCTCAATAAACATGTATTGATCAAAAAGAGAAAAGAAGAGGCTATAGCACAATTTGGAGGCTCTTGAAACAATCCACAGAAAAGGTATAAGGGTCTTAGTTTGGGCAGTAGGACTAAAGATAGAGAGGAAGAAATGAACTGAGGAGATAGTTAGAATGGAATTGATAAAACTGTATCACCAGTTGGATGTGGTGAGAGGTGAAAACTGAGACGGACAGTGAGAGGTACGTATAGGAATGAAAGAGACATAAAATGCCATTCGGGCTCCACCAGTTCAAAGATGTGGAGCATTTTTTTTTGTCTAAATAAAAGGATAAACAGCATATGCTGTTGAATGAATGAAAGAATCATCCTAACAAAAGAGTTACTGAATTATTCATGTTACCTAGGAGAACTTAAAATATGTAATAAATTGTACTGAATGCCATCTCTGTGTTGGATATTCTGGATATGGCAGAAGTAAAAGATGCTATCCCTGCCCCTTTTGTAGTTGAGGATATACAGTGAAGAACCTTAAAACAGTTAGGGAGAAATCCGGGGTAGCATAGATCAATTTCAAAAAGTGTAATCCACCAGGGCTTCAAGAATCACAGATCAGATATCCCAATTCAGTGGCTTTCTAGGGAAGACTATATCATCCAGATTTCCCTTCAAATCTGTTCTCTGGCCAAGCATGTTCTTAGTGTAAATAAGTTATCTTTTGGAGGAAGTAAAAAAAAAATTGGGCATTTTGAGAGTTAATTGAATAATATTTAAAGAGGTGGGAGCAGGATTCATTTTTTGAACAGTAAGTGGGTTTAATATTTATAGAAAAGTGCCAGAGTGGCATAGATTGCTTTAATGCTCTATTAATAGCAATGCCCAGCTTTGAACAGGACAGGTCAAGAAAAGAAGAATGGATGGAAATTGCTTTAGGAGGCATCACTTTATAGGTTGTTTGTTCTTTTGTGTAATATCTTATGGAATTTCTCATTGGATTCTCCTAGGATAAGCATCGTGGTACCTTCATCTCTTGAAAAAAGTTTCATAGCCCAGCACAGATCTTTGCTTAAACAGGATTGGGTAGTTGATAGATGAGAAAAATCTAAGTCATCAGCTCGAAGGAGAATTTATGGAGGATTTTGGTTTGTTATCTTAATCTGTTAAAATTGAAGTGCCTGGAAGTGGAATGAGATAGACAACATAGTTTCTGACAATCCCTCTGAAGTTGATGAACCTGAATGTAAACCAATTTATTCTGCTTCATCGTGTAACCTGTGGTAATGCAACTGTCTTATTTGAAAAATCTCCGGATTTTTTTTTAACAATAATAAAGTGGAGTTGAATGGAGACCATCACAATTGGACTGTCATGTTTTATACTTTGGTATCATTTTCATGTGTGCAGCCTCACTATTTTTTTCCTAGTAACCTTGTAAGTTACAGCTCTACCAGTAACAGTCACATTCTACAGATAAGACATGGAATCTTTATGTGGCTCACAGACAGTCACCATAAAGCTTGGGTTCAACCTGGCCCCTGGCCTCTTGCTTCTTTGCTTGTTCCATGCTAAATATCATGGGCACTATTCTGTGTAGGACAGTGATTTGTAGGCATCAGCAGCTTAGTTTTGACAGCTCCACAGCCACTCCCAAGCCTTGCTGCTCTTCTAATACTTGGAACCATAAAAGCATTCTATGGCTTTTCAATGACAGTCAGTATTCTGATCACTTACTGTACTGATGGAAATTTATATTTACTGTGTGCACTTGGCAATGTCAACCACAAACACTTCTGTTACAGAGCACTGCCAAAACACATAAAGTTTAAGGCTTGACCAAGCACTAAAGCAGAAGCTCTCACCCTTGAGAGTACTAAATAGGAGAATTAAGTAAACACTTTCATGTTGTATCGAAAACATCTCTCACCTTGCTAATTAAGATCAAATCAAAATAATAAACAATAGCACTAGTGTATATCTCTAATAACTAGTAGGTATATTTTATATCTGAATTTGGGTGAATTTCAAAGTTCTTAATGACAAAATCCTGCAAGGAATGGATATCATTAAAAACTTAATATATAATTGATATCCTCAAGAATCACATAGGCAACATAAAAACAGGGAATAAAGAGTTCCACATGTCTACAGTTTATACCCAGCTAATCCTTTACATGCAGTATCTTTTAATCCTCAAAACATCACAGTGAAGTTAATATTGTCATTAACATTTTATAGATAAAAAAACAAACAAACTAAGGTTTAGGGATGATAAGAAATTGTTTGAAAATTGAACAACTATTTCTCCAACTCTGATTTCTTACCCCTTTCATAAATGATTTCTACTGTTGTCTGAGAAAACCCACACAGCAAGATTTTCTTGCTATAAGGTACCCAAAGACCTATGAGTAGTCACATGGAAGGCTCTTGACCTTCAGGACTAAGAGAAGGCAATAGAGCCCTTAAACTAGTGGAAATTCAACACTTGGAAGAGTAAAGGTAGCAATAGTTACTTTAAAAAGTAACCAAAGGCAATAAAGTAAGCATTTAATAGAAGTGGAAGCCTTAGTAAGAAACCATTGAAGTTGAAAGAATCAACAGTAAAATACAAAATAGGAAACTAAACATTCAGTTGGCAAATTTCACTTTAGTATATGTGAATGTTGAAACTCATGCTCTGTATCTGGTTCTCAAATCTCTGATTTAAGGATCCCCTTTCACAATAAATATTTTGTGAAATCTTCTTTACCAATGTTAAGTAGAATTCAGAGTCAATATGAAAGAATTTTAAGAAGTCAGTTTAATACCCTCACTGTAATAAAA
>PVKE010046505.1:0-12236 GCA_004027555.1 Craseonycteris thonglongyai | reverse complement strand
TCTATAAATGTGAAAAGATAAAAAAATAAAAAAAATAAAAAAAATAAAAAAAATTTAACTGGGGAAAAGCCGGGACGGCTCAGCGGGTTGAGCGCTCGCTTTGAGGCCACGAGGACCGAGGATTGAATCCCGGCTCCGGCCCAGGCAGGACCCACATGCTGAACTGGGGAGTTCCCACAGTTCGGTTCTCTAGCTGTCTCTGTCTCTGTCTCTCTCTCTATCTGTCAAAAGTAAAATAGAAATAAATATGCACTGAAGACAAAAAGATAATTTCTCTCTCTATAAATGTGAAAAGATAAAAAAGAGAAAAAAAAAAATTTAACTGGTGGGGATGCTGGGATAGCTCAACGGATTGAGCATTTTATTTGCCTCACAACCGAGAGGTCCAGGGATTGAATCCCGACCCATACAAACCCGTATGCTGAACTGTGGCACAACTGGTAACCACCAGGATGGCAATAAAGGTTCTTGCCTCCCATGCAGGAGGCCCCCAGTTCCGCCTCACATCTACCTGCATGGAATGAAAATGTCACAACTAGTGACATACAACTATGGAGATGGCTCTGGGCCCTCCTCCTTTCTCTCTCTCACATTTTCTCTAACAGTGAAAAAAAGGAAAAGAAGAAATACTTAAAACAAAAAACTCAACCAGTCAAAAAAAGAAAAAAGAAAATCCAGGAGATTTCACATAAAAACCCAGCCTCTATTGAAGACTGAGTTGCTGCTCGCTCGTGGGCGGAGGCAGCCTCCCCTTCACGCAACGTCTGCCTTGTGCCCTCCAGAGCCAGGGCCCCCAGGCTTCAGAGTTTGAGACTTTGTTGTTCAGCCAAGATGGTAAAGACAGGCCATCGTCCGCCCTTCTCTCGGGGACAATCATTACTCCAAGCAACTCGACATCCAAGGAGTAGCGGCAGGGCCTCCCTGAAAGCCTCCAAAAGATTTGAGATGAGACATTGCACAAACACTGTCCTCCTGGCCAGAGCGTGGGATGGGATTACAAGAGTTGCAAGAGGCCCCTGAGGCCAATGATCCTCCCAGTTTTGGGCTTCTAACACCCAACACCAAGGAAGGATGTCAGAACCTATCCCCCGTCTCAGGACCAGGACCAGCCTGTTGCTCCAAACTCAAGGCTCAAGGTCCCCCCAGTAAGACAGATGCACCCAAGATAATGGATTCTACCACCACCACCAGGTCAAAGCCAATATCCTTAGAACAATGGCCTCCTACCAGATCCCGGAAGCCAGTGCGCCTGTTAAAATGTCAACCAGGGCATGCCACGCCTCTCAAAACCCTGCAAAGCCTCCACTTTCACCGAGAGTAAAGGCCAAGGTCCTCACAAATGGCCCACCAAGTCCCCCGTGGTCCCCAGGGCCTGGCCCATCTCCCGTCACTCAACACGTGGCCCTGGACTCTGGACAGCTCCCTCTACCCCTGATAACCAAAAAGCCCATTTCCTCCGCTCCCTCAGCTCTTCACTCAGTAAGGTTGCTTCTGTGGCCGCCCTACCCAAACTTTCACATGCACCTTGCTTGGGGATCTGTTGTCCTGTTACCATTTATCAAGCGCGCCAACCTCTATCTTGTTTACTGTCTGTCCCCAACTGAGAATGTAAACTTCCTAAGGGCAGAAATCTTTGCCTCTTAGTCTCAGCTCTATCCCTAGCACACAGTGGAAGCAGTGTTTGTTGAAAGCATGAATGAATGCCATGTGACAGTCAATTCCATCAGTGGTGAGTTGCCCTGCCCTGCCCTCCTGCTTGACCTAATTGCGCTTCCCTACCTGGCCACTCCGTGGGATGCCTGGCCAGACACATGGGCCCGAGAGCTCCCTCAGACTGTACCAAGATCATTGAAAATGTACACAGTGGCACCTGTGCTGGGCAGTGGGCTCCCTGCCCTGGAGAAGCACTCAAATTTTAGTGCCTTGATATTTGCAATCTGCTAGCATTTTAAACCTGGGTTTACAGAAGTGTAAAGTCCAGGGCAGGCCACCGAGCCTGGCTTCCAGAAATCAGAAGAGAGCCACGACCAGCACCTCATACCCTGAAAATGGAATCAATGCACGGGTCCTCAGCCTCACGTAGAGGATTCAGGGTCAGGTCCCAGGCTTTCCAGAGAGGCTTTTCCGCAAAACCTACTGGGCTTAAATACAACCGACCACCCAAACCCAGCTCTGATGGGGCCCCGGGGCTCTTCTCTGACGTGGTTGAAACAAGGCTCAGTGGAGAATATATAAGAACTCTACCGGTGGATCTGCAAGACTCTGAACAATCATTCAATAGTTTGCCCCAAAATCTACAAGCACAGGCCAAGTTACCAAGATCTGAAAAGTCAAGAGGCAGAGCGAAACAAGTTCCCAGGCTGGGAGTGGAGCAAAGGAAGGCTAGGTACGTCTCTCTCACTTCCCCAAACTCTTAACTAATCAGAACCACATCAGCAGTCACTGGAGGCCTAGGAGTTGCAAAACTAGAAAGACACACGTGTGGGAGTTCCCGGGCAGCAGACACAAGGATGTTTTAGCCAAAAAAATACACTTTCCTTGTCAGCAAGGGGAATGCCAACTCTTCTGTCTCGGGCAGCATTGCCAGGTAGCAAGAGAACCGAGGTCACGATTGTATAGTCTCATGTCCAATTCAAACACATGTCTCCTCATTAATAACCAACCTACATGGGAACTTCTAGGACTGCACCTGCCTGCTCTTTGTATATACTAATATTATCCAAATTCAGGCCCCTCAAGGGGCTTTTTTTTCTTGCTTGTGTGTCGATATTTTTTGTGTCTTTTTTAAGTCATCAATGCAGAAGGAAGGGCGGGCCGGGAGGGTAGGGATTGGATAATGTATCTATAACTTCCACCGTATTTTGCTGAAGGTGGTGCTCGATGGGAAACTAGGTTTGGGGTCTGGGGGCTCTTGGGATTGCAGAGCTGACCCCTTAGAGACAAATCTTAATACAAAAGCAGAAATGTCCCTTTCTCCTTGGAAGGTCGGGGTGGGGGTGGGGGCACTGGTCTGGTCAGCTGCTCCCACACTCGGTTAACGATTACCTACACTAGCAACAAGGCCAAGCGCCTGTGCCCCACCCCCTCTTCCTCACTTTCCTGGCACACCCCAAGGGGTTCCTGGCCAGGTCAGGAAAGGCCTATATCTGTGACAACAGGCATCAGACAGGGCCAAGGGACCGACACTTTTTCTGGCTTTTTGGTAGCAGGCAATGAGGAGGCAGGGTGCAGGGAATGCCCACGTGCCAGCCAGAACAGCCTGCGTTGGTTATGGAGGTTCAGGCTACAGTGTTTATGTGTGACCCGACTGCTGTCTTCTCTCCTAAGCCGGGAGCCCAGGGTATTACCACCGGGGCTGTGAACTACGATTCAGGAAAGAAACATTGTGGCGCGGGGGCTGCCAGGTCTCGGCATCGGTGAGCCGGGCAGGGCCAACGACCAGCGCGGCCCACTGAGAAAAGGCAGGTCACGCCAAGGAGAGGCCCCAGGATGGAGCCTCAAGTGCGGCGACAAGGAGAAGGAGGGAGTCCAAAAAAAAAAAGGGAAAATGAAAAGCACGCTCCTCCAGCTGTCGCCTAAAGGGTTCCAAAAATAGCTGACGAGGGCCTGGCAGCGGGTGCGGGATCACAGCGCGGCTGGCTGAGGAGGAACGGGAAGTGGATGCCTCCCCCCTTCTCCCGCCTTTGTCTGCGCAGCGACTGCGCTCGCGGGGTGCTGGGGCCCGCACTCGTGCGCTCCTCCTCCGCCAGGGGCGCAGGGTGGGCAGGATCCGCTCCCGCTCCGGGACGCCCCGAGCACGCCATACCCGGGGGCGCACGGCAGTCCGGAGATCCCGCCCGCACCAGGGCCACGGGGCTGGCATCGCCCGGGCCACCAGCTGCCACCGTCCTTCAAGCCCCCACCCCCTGCGCCTGGCGCGGCCTGGAAGCTGGGGGCAAGCGAGGGGGCGCGGGCTGAGGCCGTCCCCGGCTCTGTACGTGCCCAACCCCGCCGTCCCCGGCCCGCGGGCATCCGCAGCCGCGCGCCACGGGCCCCCCGCCCGGAGGCCGCCACGTCGCGGAGCTGGGCGCGCACGCGCGCCCGGGCCCCTCTGACACTCACAGTGGCGCCGCGGCGGGTCCTGCAAGTTGGGGCCCGTCAAGGCTGCTGGCGCCCACGCCGGCCCGGAGCCCGAGGCTCTGCCGAGCGAGCGCACGACCCGCAGGTAGCCAGCCATCCCGAGAGCACAGGCGAGCGAATGAGCCGGGAAGGTGAGGTCCCAGCGCCGGCCGCCGCTCCCTGCTGCCAGGGGGCGGGTCGCCCAGACCCGGGCGCCGGGCGCGCAGGCACGGCGGGGGCGGGGCCGCCGGGGCCGCCAGCCCATTGGGCTTCCCCGGGCGTGTGGGCGTGTCCAGTCGGGGCGGGGCCGCCGGGGCCGCTAGCCCATTGGGCTTCGCCGGGCGTGTGGGCGTGTCCAGGCGGGGCGGGGCCCCGCCCCCTGAGCGCTGCCCGTCCCTCCAGCCGCGCGGCGGGAAGCTCACAGCTGGATCGGCACCAGAGGCGGGTGAGAGACCCGCCCGGACCCGCGCGCGGGAGGGTCGGAGCTGGGGGATGTAGGGGGACCTCTAGCAAGGCTGCTGCACCCCTCTGTCCTGGACGCCCCATGAACACCAGACTGTCAGCTGCTGACGCCATCCGCCTCAACCCCAAAAGGCATCCCTGAGGAAACTGCCGCGGCCCTGGAGCCTGCTAGGCCGAAGCCCCCAGGCGCGTGAACGCGGCGCGCGCTCGAAGGGAGACCACGAGGTGCCTCAGGTCTCCTTCCAGTTCCCTCTCCCATCCTCATCCCCGCCGCGGCGTAGTATAGGCTGACTGACAGACCCCCTGCAGCGTGTCACCAGAAGGTCACGCCGCTAGGCCCCGAGGGCATCCAGCCTGACCAGATTCTGAAAGGAAAATGGCAACACTGACAGGATTGACTGGAGACCTGTGCAAAAGCCTCCGGGGAGCGCGCTGTGGCCAAGGACAGCCGCCCATGCTTATCCCTTCACACGGCTACTCAGCGTCTGCCCGCCCAGGTAAACCATTCCATTTCCCCCGGTTTTCATAGAAAAGACAATGCTGATCACATCAATCGATCTTTCTCTCTCTTCACCCATTTTCATAAAACCAGACACAAACGGAGAGGGGGAGGTGCGGGTTTTACTCAGACACATCTGACCCCAGCCCCCCACTTTCCCAGTCACAGCTCCACATACTCTGCGGCCTCTGTCAGTTGTGTTCCCAGGCTCCCCCCTTCGCCCCACGTTGCCAGATGGAGCTGTGCCAAGGAGGCTGACCTTGAATTACTGACTTCAAAAACTTCCTTGTCCCTGTCCCAGCCGGGCAAAGCTACTGCTTTGGCCCTGAGATCCAACGGACTGAGCCCAAGGGGAGGCGGTTTGGGAACCCCCAGACCACACACACACCCCAAATCTGAGGCCTTTGTCAAAGGCCAGCATATCCCAGAATGACCCGTCATCCCTTTCAGTCGCCAGTTCCCTTGCTCAAAACACACGCATATTGGGGAATCCGGGATGGCTCAGTGAGTTAAGCGCTCCTCTTGCAGCGCCGGGGACCGAGGATCGAATCCCGGGCCCAGCCCGTGCAGACCCATGTGCTGAACTGGGGAGTTCCCTTCTCTCTCTCTGTCAAAAATAAATAAATAAATAAATAAAATATTAAAAACAAAAACACGCATAGGCCATGGGAGCTTTGGATATCTGGCTTTCACACCATCCTGGTGTTACCAGACACCTTTGCCTCGGTGTCCTGGAGCCTCTCCCCAGAGGGAAGCGCCTCCTGACCCCAATGTGCAGATTCAGTTATGTGTCAACGACCAGTACTGAAAGGGTCATAAAGAAATTGCTGCCCACACCCAGGGGCTCATGTGATGTCAGAGGCCTGGCCAGAGGCAGTACTGAAGACCGTGTGTCCCAGAACCCGGCCTGTGCTTGCTGAGGGGTCTGGGATGGTGCACATGTGTCCTCTGCAACAACCCAGGGGGTCGAGGAAAAGTCTTCAGCTTACACTGCCTCTCACTGATTGCCTCCCAGGGCTCCAGCCGCATGCCAACCTTCCCCACACAATGCCTGTTTGGAGAGGCAGCTGGTGTCAGCTCCTCTGGCTCAGAGAGGTTAGGACATTTGCTTAAAGCTGCATAGCTGGGAAGCCGTAGATCTCTAGTTCATCCCTCATCTACCGAGGTCATAGACCATTGCTCTTTAATGGGAAGCCAGAGCCAGTTGTTCTTTATTGCACTTGTGTGGGATTCCTGGAGGCACTTCCTACTGGCCATGAAAGCCACTTTCCAGAAAGGATGGTATTTAAAGGAAAGGTGTTGGGGAAGAAGGGATGGCTCAGCGGGTTCAGCTCTTGCTTTGCAGCCCCGGGGACCAAGGATTGAATCCCAGCCCTGGCCTGTGCGGATCCATATGCTAAACAGGGATGTGTTTCCCATGCGGGAGGCCCCTAGTTTGGTTCTCACCCCCTGGTTCAGCCCCTGACTCGAGGGGGTTGTGCCTCCCATGCAGGAGGCTCCCAGCCCAGTTCCTGCCATGCCCAGCCCCTGCCCACCTGTGTGAAACAACACCATGTTGAAAACTGATGACATGCAACTATGGAGACTGCTTTGGGCCCTCCCCCTTTTCTCTGTCTCTCTGTCTCTGTCAAAAACAATAAAATCTTTTTTTTTTTAAGATTTATTTTTATTGTTTTTGACAGAGAGACAGAGACAGAGAGAAGGGGGAGGGCCCAGAACAGGCTCCATAGTTGCACATCATTGGTTTTTCCACATGGTTTCATTCCACAGGTGGGCTTGGGGCTGCACAGGGCAGGAACTGGGCCTGGGTCTCACCCCAGTGAGAACTGAACTGGGGGCACTCCCCGTTTCAGCATATGGGTCTGCACCGGCCGGGGCCGGGATTCGATCCTCGGTCCCCGGGGCTGCAAAGTGAGCTCTTAACCCACTGAGCCATCCCGGCCTCCCCCCTTTATTTTTTAAAAAAGATTTCTTTTTGGGGAAGCCGGGATGGCTCAGTGGGTTAAGTGCTCACTTTGCAGCCCTGGGGACCGAGGATCGAATCCCGGCCCCAGCCCGTGCAGACCCATATGGCACTCCCCAGTTCAGTTCTGTCTCTGAATCTCTCTCTCTGTCTGTCAAAAACAATAAATAAATAAATAAATAAAATAATAAATAAAGGAAAGGTGTTTATATCCTTGGGCAGAATTAGAAAGTCGTTCCCTTCCCCACTTGTAATAAAACCCCAATTGGTTATTGAGTCTAGATCATTTGTACAAGTTCCCTGTGGAGGCACAAAAATGCGTGTCACTCAGTTCCCTCCCCTCCAGGAGTCAGACACCCATCTGTGCAGTCACCACAAAGCTAGGAGTTTGGGTGACATGGGATGCATCTGACAAAGGAGAAAGTCACCTTTGATGGGGGTCTCCTGGTGAGCGTGGGGGAGGAGCAACCATCAAGCAGATCCTTCAAGGATAGTTAAGATCTGGACAGGTAAGCTGGGAGAGGTGACGGATTTGCATGTCATCCAGGTGGCCACCCCAGGGCATCAGTGTTGCAGGGGTAACATCTGGCAACAGCAGTATTATGGGAAAGGGAAGCCAAGGCCCCTGAATCAGGGGCGGGCTGACACAGGGTCCGGGCAGGACAAGACTCCAGAGAGGCCGTAGAAGAGAGGATCGGCAGGAATTGTTTTGGTGCGGGAGGAGGAGTCAGAGTGACTCAGACCTCCATCCCTGGATCAGGAAGAATGGTGATACCATTATTAGAAATCTGAACGTAGGAGGAGGAGAGGGCTGCGGGGGTGGTGTTGATCGCAGAGCTATTTATGGTCATGGCTGAAGTGATTTCCCTGCCAGCAGTCTGTGCTCCCTCCTCCTCCTCCCCATCTGCTGCTTGGAGCATTGTCTTCTTACAGCACAGCCCCGAACAGGGACTCCCTGGTCACCTATTTCCAGCGCACTCCACTGCCTACTAAGCCAAATCAGAATAGCTGGGAAGATTGCTTAGCTTTTGCCTCCAGTACCACACCATTTCCTGTCCCTGAATTCAGCCATTCCCCTGAATACTCCCTGCCTCTGAGCCTTTGTACTGCCCCTTCCTTTTTTTTTTTTTTTGAGATTTATTTTCTTGTTTTTGACAGAAACAGAGAGACGGGGGAGGGCCCAGAGCAGTCTCCATCGTTGTATGTCATCAGTTTTTTCCCAAGTGGTTTTGTTCCACTCAGGTGGGTGGGGGCCTCACACATGGGAAGCATACCCCAGTTCAGCATGTGGGTCCACACAGGCCAGGGCCAGGGCCAGGATTTGATCCTCGGTCCCCGGGGCTGCAAAGCGAGCACTCAACTCACTGAACCATCCCGGCTTCACCTGGAAGGTTTTAAAATACTATTTAGTCCATGAAATTTTCTCTCAGCTTGCTTACATTGATCCTAAAAATTCCTCATGACAGTAGAGATCCAAAGTTGGGAGCAATAGGAAAATGATTGAAAGGCAACATTACCTTCCCGGAGCTTAACGGTTTCTCCCTGATGCTGAAGTCATTTGTGATGATTGTCCTGTGGCCTGAGCAACTCACTTCACTTCTCTAAGCCTCAGTTTCTTCATCTGCAAATGGGGATAGTAACACCTACTCCTAGTAGTTATTAGAATTCAATAAGTTCATGCAGATATAATACCTAGAGTGATGCCTGGCACACACTGAGAGACCTGGTGGTGGTCGTGGTAAAATGACCTGTTCACTCACGCCCACTACACACCCATTTACTGAGCTCCTATGATATGCCTGGTGTGACCCAGGGATGGACAAGATGGCACTTTCCATTCCCTAGACGACTTTCGTCCACTGGGTGTGCTGGGGAGATGGATGTGTAATCAGGTCATCTCAAAGTGCAGTGAATAAGATTGGAAGGCGTGTTGGTCATTACAATCTCTGTGGAGGGCAATTCAGTAGCATCCATCCTATTATCAAATGTACGTACCTTTGGGTTCAGCAAGTGCATGCTGAGGGACTCTCACCAACGAGGTCCTCACAAGCACTGTTTGCAATAGGGAAGACATAGGAATGTCCTAATTGTCCACTGTCAATTGTATTAAGAATGAAGTTAACCTAGGGGAAGCCGGGATGGCTCAGTGGGTTAAGCGCTCACTTTGCAGCCCTGGGGACCAAGGATCTAATCCTGGCCCTGGCCCGTGAGGACCCACATGCTGAACTGGGGTATGTTCCCCATGCAGGAGACCCCCAGTCTAGGTCCCATCCTGCGCAGCTCCCATCCACCTGTGTGGAATGAAACCATGTCGAAAGCTGATTAACGTACAACTATGGAGACCGTTCTGGGCCCTCCCACTTCTCTTTGTCTCTGTCTCTGTCAAAAACAATAAAATAAATCTTTAAAACAAAACTGTTTTATAACAATACTAAGAAGTTACTTGCCTTTCTCATTGTGTTAACATTTGCAAAACAACTCCCCATCTTCAAAAAACAAAGCCCAGGGGAAGCTGGGATGGCTCAATGGGTTAGGCGCTCACTTTGCAGCCCCAGGGACCGAGGATCAAATCCCGGCCCCGGCTTCCATATGCGGACCCATATGCTGAACTGGGGAGTGCCCCCAGTTCAGTTCTCACCAGGGCGAGACCCTGGCCCAGTTCCTGCCCTGTGCAGCCCCGTGCCCACCTGTGGAATGAAACTATGTGTAAAAACCAATGATGTGCAACTATGGAGACTGTTCTGAGCCCTCCCCCTTCTCTCTGTCTCTGACTGTATCTCTCTCTCTCTTTCTGTCAAAAACAATAAATAAATCTTTAAAAAAACACAAAAACAAAAACAAAGCCTAGTAATAGGGTATCCTGAATAAAGCAACCAAAGTGAACAATTTTATCGAATTTTAACTCTTGGATATACCTTTCTCTAATATATAATAAAAATGGGGAGTATGAATAAAGCCTTGTAATATAATCATCTCCTAGGGAAAGCATTTTAGGCTTATTTGAGTTGGGAGTAGAGGCTCTTTTCATAGAACACTGTTTAAACTGGAAAGAATAGCTGATAGACATACCATAGTTATTCAGACTTAAATATTTGGCACATTTTTTTTTATTATTATTAAAAAAAAGAGGTTGAAATGAGCCAGTCATTGCAAGGAAATAACTGACAGTATTTCTTGTTGGAGAGGGTCCCAATTCTTAAAGATGTTTCTAAATGAGATTAGTCATCATACCCAATGTGAATTTTTTTTTTTCACATTGTGTAATGAAATGTGTCAACTTTTGGAAGAGCCCAGTGTTTAAAAGTGATGCCTATGGGTAAAAAAAGAACCATGCAAGAATGGATTTGAGTGTCACAGAATAAGAAAGACACCTTGATGTTGTTTCAGTGTCGCATTGCGATCACCCTTTGTGAACCTATCATGTACATTTCATTATTAGTAAGAGAATAATAGCCTGGGTAGTGTTGTACCCACTCTCAGTGACCGGGAACCGAAACCAGGCACACTGGTAAGAGCCACGCTGAGGCCCAGAAAAATAATAAAAAAATAAGTGACCGGGGCTTTCTCCCAGCTCAGCCCACGCAGGTCAGACAGCACGAATGTTTGTGGTGCCCAGTGTACCCAGATGCAGCCTTGGGCCCACACCATGGTGCATGTACAGGTCAGTACATGGATAACTCCCAGGACGACCCGAGGTGGCCTGGAACTGGCTGCCCGGTTGTGCCCAGAGCAGCTGCGCAGGCTCGGCATCTTTTCCTGGAAGCTGACCCATGTGAGAATGATCCAGAATTAGAATAATTCCAAAAAATAAAAAGAGAGACAAAACTCCTGGATGGACCTAATAAGTCTATGCAAAGATAAACTGACAAACGATGAAGAAAAGACTTAGGTGTTTTGCCAGGAACATTCATATTTGGCTGTGAGATTTGCTACGTCTTGGATGGCAGTGGAGATTTTGATGTGAAGAGATAAAGAGGAGTTGGGGGTCTAGATTTTCATGGAGAAAGGTAACATGGTAACATCCTGCAGGAATGTATCACTCACTGCCTCACACGGGATGAAAGAAGTACAATGTGACCTGCCGTGTGGCTGTTTGTGGGCAAACCAGTGTGGAGCGCATGCACCCAGCCAGCTATTTACATACTCAAGGGCAGTATGTGACATTTTTGGCTCAGAGGGCATAGCGAGGCTCCCTGGGAGCCAACACACTCCTTGGAAAGATCCAAAACATGATCACTGAGCAGAAAATATCGTGTTCCCTTTCTTCACCTTTATTTTGTAGACATGCAGTGAGGTTATCTTATCTTGGCAAGACTCTGACCAGAATTTTTTTTTTTTTAATGAAAAGAGCTATCAAGCTGATTTTTACGTGGAAGCAGATGCGGACAAATCCTTTTTTCTAGCTCAATTGAAATCAGTGGCTCAGGCATGCATTCAGCTTTCACCCAAATGAAAACGTTGTGTCTCCTGAAATGTAAGTACGTACATGCTCTGTCAACATGATGCTAACTTTATGCCAGATATCAGTCTGTGCCTTGTAAGAAGATGAAGGTACAGAAATATATTTGGTCTTTGTCCCCAGTTTTTGGTATAGAGCTCTTAAAAAAAAACACCCTTAGAATTTCCTGTGGGATAGGACTGCCCTTTGTACTCATAAGCAGTCCCTTTAGAACCTCATTTCTACTGGGCCAGAAGTTCTTGTGCTGAGGACCCTTCTGAACCTCACTCTATGTACCTGTGTGGACCTCAAGAAGGACTCCATCATTAGATTTGAGTGAAACACTTCTAGCAGTAATACTACATAGACTGTCATTCTGAGTGCATTGCCTTAGGAAGCCCCCTGATGTTGGTTTGCCATTTTCATTATGACTGACTAGGTTTGGAGACTGTCTTCTTGAGAGGGATTTTTTGTTTCATTGCCCTAGATCTATACGCTGTGTCTTCTGACTCTTCTATTGGGGTCCAGTATGTGGTCAAATGTGTAAGTCCCACGTGTTCTTTTTAAAGATTTATTGTTTTTATTGTTTTTGACAGAGAGAGAGAGATACAGAGACAGAGAGAAGGGGGAGGGCCCAGAACAGTCTCCATAGTTGCACATCATTGGTTTTTCCACATAGTTTCATTCCACAGGTGGGTGCGGAGCTGCACAGGGCAGGAACCGGGCCAGGGTCTCACCCCAGTGAGAAACGAACTGGGGGCACTCCCCAGTTCAGT
>PVKE010046504.1:0-12239 GCA_004027555.1 Craseonycteris thonglongyai | reverse complement strand
TTTTATTGTTAAATTTAATGGGGTGACATTGGTTGGTAACAATTAGACAGTTTCCCAATGGACAACTTCACATCACTCCTTTTTTTTTTTTATTGTCCCAACTCTCCATTTATTTTGATTTCTTGATTTAGGTCAGATAGCCTCCTTTAGTATTTCTTGGAGTGCCGGTTTTGAGCTGTAGAATTCCCTCAGCTTCTGTATATCTGAAAAGGCCTTAATTCCTCCTTCATATCTATAGGTTAATTTTGCTGGATAGTTAATTCTTGGCTGGAAATTTCTCTTTTAATATTTTGAAGATTGGGGTCCACTCCCTCCTGGCTTGCAGAGTTTCTGCTGAGAAGTCTGGTGACAGCTTGATAGTTCTTCCTTTGAAAGTTATATTTTGTTTTTCCCTAGCAGCCTTGAGGATTCTTTCTTTGTCTTTGGTTTTTGTCATCTTCAGAACATTGTGCCTTGGAGAAGATCTTGCAGGGTCTAGGTCGGGGGTGGCGAACCTATGGCACATGTACCCAGAGTGGCACGCGGAGCTATTATTTCGGCACGTGGAATTATTGGTTTTTGTTATAAAAACATCCTATGCCTTTTATAGACATAGAAATAATTGATATCTCTATCTCACTCGATGAGTTGGCATGCGACTCGAGAAAGTATACTCTTATTTCATAAACTTTGGCACTCAATCGCCAAAAGGTTTTCCACCCCTGGAGTTAGGGCTCATGCTTTCCTCTTGGATTAAGGATTTTATTCTTTCCACAGGTTAGGGACTTTATTCTTTCCACAGGTTAGGGACATTTTCATCCACTATTTGCTTTAGTAGACTCTGAGAAGATTTCATCTCACTTCCTTCTGGTACCCCTATTATTCTAATATTGTTCTTTCTGATGGAGTCAGAAAGTTCTTGTAGGGCTCTTTCATTTCTCTTGATTCTCCTTTTCCTTTCTTCTTCCCTTAGTGACATTTCCATGTTTCTATCTTCGATTTCACTCATCCTTTCCTCTAGCTGGTCAGCCCTGTTTCTTATCCTGGTCAGTTCTTTTTTCAGCTCTCCCATATGCCTTTCACTTCAAGGAGTTCCTTTTGGTTCTGCTCTAGCTTCTCAATTTTATTGGTAAAGTACTCATTTTGCTCAGAAATTTTCTTATTGAGGTCATTTAACTGTGTCTGGGTACTTTGCCAGCATTGAGTGAGCTCTCTGAGTGTCTTGAGTATTGCAGCCCTAAGTTCTGTTTTACTTACCGGTAGATTTGATTCCAAGTGTGCAAGCTCCTTTACTAAAGAATGCCCCTGATCTTCTGGAGGGGCTTTGGACTCTGACGTGTGCATTGTATTTGATATGGTTCTTTGTGCTTTGCGCATGAGTATGTTTTCCCTCTGGGGTTTGCCTATCAGATGGGCTTCTCTTTATTTTTTCTTTTGGGCTCAGTTGTGGGAGGAGGAGATTTTGGGAGAGGGTTAGGGGAAGCAGACAGCTTCTGTGCCCTGGGGCACTTCAGGTTGCTGTATTAGCTGTTAGAAAGCAGGGTAGTGCGCGTGTGGCCGGGGGTGGGTGCATGTGAGTAGGAGCTAGGGCGGGCCTGAGACACAATAGCAGATTCCTCTTTCAGCAGGGCGGCTGGTGGTTCTGTGCGGGTGGGGCACAAGAGCTCCCGCCCTTCTCCCCTCTGCCTGGCTGCCCTTCCTTTAATCGAGTCTGTGAGCACGCCCACAGGGCAGTGGCGCAGATGTGCTGGGGCTTGGCAGAGGCCCAGTGGGCGGGGCGCTGATAGCCCTGTGTGCACAGGCCGAAGCTCTGCCGGCAGCTGCTCTAGGCCCACAGCTCTGTTGAGACTTCCGGATTCACTCTAAGCACATCTAATGCAGCTGTGTCCATTCAAACCCCAGCCCTCACTCCAAGAGCCCTGTCTTCAAAAGGTGCTCCCTCACAGTCAATCTCCTCTGTAAATCAGGGGTGCCAAGCTGTTGTGGGCTGATGCCCTGCTCTCACCCCACCCACTGGGAAGTGCAGCCGCCCTGCTCCACAGTCCCTGTTCCACTTTAGGCTCCGTGCTCTGATTAGGGCACTGCGTGCTATCCTTGAGTTTGGATGTTAAATTGTCCAGTCTTGTGGGGCTTCCACGCTCCTTAGGTCTCGGCTTCCAGGCCGCCCTGGATCTAGCTCCACTTTGACTGTAGTCCCCCAATCCCCCTTTGTTTTTGCCATCCCCGGGCCGCTCTCCGAGTCCCTGTCCCCGAACTGCTGCTTCCCCTTCCCTCTCCTGCTCTCCCCTTTTTCCTCTAACCTTTGGGTGTTGTTCTGCGTTGTGTGGTTCTCTTAGTTGAGGTTGCTTCTCAGGGTTTCCCCTGTGGATTCCCCTCTGTTCACAAGTCCCTTCCCAGGCAATTATTGAAGTTCTCCTCTCATGCCACCATCTTTTCTCCCCCCTCCTTGAGTGTTTTCTATATAAAGAGTTGTGTCATGTACAAAAAAGTGATAGTTTAACTTCTCTCCCAATTTTTATTTCATCCTCCTTCCAGATTGCTCGGCTAGAATTTCTAGCACTAGGTAGAAAGGCAGTGGTGACAGGGGACATCCCTGTCTTATTCCTGATTTTTGAAAAAAAGGTTTTCATTTTCCCCCTTCAGTTTGATATTTGCTGAGAGTTTGGCCTTTGTTACACTGAGGTACTCTCCTTTTATGCCCATTTTATTAAGTGTTTTGATCATAAATAAGTGTTGTGTCTTATTGAATCCTTTTCCAGCCTCAAATGATATAATCATATGGTTTTTATCTTTTATTTTGTTTATGTGTGTATCACATTGATCAACTTGTGTATGTTGAACCATCCGTTGCCCCTGCGATGAATCCCACTTAATAGTGATGTATAATCTTTTTTTATGCATTGTTGTATTCTATTTACTAGTATTTTGTTTAGGATTTTTTGCATCAGTGTTCATCAGAGATATTAGGTAGAAAGTTTCCATTTTTTGTGCTGCACTTACTAGGCTTTGGTATTAAGGTAATTTTGTCTTTATAGAATGAGTTGGGTAGTATTGCCCGTCCTTCAATTTTTTGGGAAAAGTTTGAAGAGGATAGGTGTTAATTCCTCTTTGAATGCCTGGTAAAACTCGTTAGTGAGACCATGTGGTCTTGGACTCTTAGTTTGAGGAAGGTTTTGGATGATTGTTTCAATTTCTTTACTACTTATTGGTCTGTTTAGATTATCCAATTCTTTCTCATTCAGTCTAGGTAGACTATATGTTTCTAAAAACTTTTCCATTTCTTCTAGACTGCAAAATTTGGAGGCATATGGTCCTTGATAGTATTTTGTATGATCCTTTGTATTTCTGTGGTGTTGGTTTTAATTTCTATTCTTTTATTTCTTTTCTTTTTTTTTAAGTTTTATTTATTTTATTTTATTTATTTTTTTGACAGAGAGAGAGATACAGAGACAGAGACAGAGAGAGAACTGAACTGGGGGAAGTCCCCAGTTCAGCATATGGTTCTGCACAGGCCGGGCCGGGATTTGATCCTTGGTTCCCAGCGCTGCAAAGTGAGCGCTTAACTCACTGAGCCATCCTGGTTTCCCATTCTTTTATTTCTAATTGGAACTTTTTGTATCTTTTCTCTTTTTCCTTTGATGAGCTTATCTAGGGGTTTGTTAATTTTATTAATTTTTTTCAAAGAATCAGCTCTTTGTTGTATTGATTTTTTAATTGTTTTTCTATTCTCTAATTCATTTAGTTCTGCTCTAATTTTTATTATATCCTTTCTTCTGCTGGCTTTGGATGTTTTTTGCTCTTTTTCTAGTTCTTAAAGATGTAATAAGTTGTTTGCTTGTGATTTTTATTGTTTCTTGAGATAGGCTTGTTATGATATAAATTTACCTTTTATTACTGCTTTCAATGCATCCCATTAATTTTGGTCTATTGTGATTTTATTGTCAATTATTTATGTGTATTTTTAATAACCTCTTTTATTTCTTCTTTGATCCAGTCATTTTTAAATAACATATTATTTAATCTTCATGTATATGTGATTTTTCCAGCTTTCTTTTTGTAGATGATCTCTAAATTCAAAGCTTTCTCATCAGAAAATGCAGTTCATATGAATTCAATCTTCTTAAATTTCTGAGGCTAGCTTTTGTGTTCCAGCATGTGGTCTAACCTTGGAAGTGTTCCTTGTGCACCAGAAAAGAATGCATAGTCATGTGTTGTAGGATGAAGTATTGTGTAAATGTCAAGTATGTCCAATTGCTGTAATATACCATTTAAAGCTCATGTTTCCTATTTATTTTCTATTTGGATTATTTGTCCATGGCTTTAAGGAACTATGTAAGCCCCCTATTATAATTGTGTTTCTTCTTTTAGATCTGTTAGTAGTTGCTCTGTACATTTTGGTGATTCTTGATTAGGGGCCTATATTATAATAAGTGTCACATCTTCTTGTTGTATTGTCCCTTTTATCATCATGAAATGTCCATCTTTGTCTCTTATTATCTTTTTTATCCTGAAGTCTGCTTTGGCAGATATAAGTATGGCTACACCTGCTTATCTCTGGGTGCCATTTTCTCAGAGTGTTTTTTTCCACCCTTTCACTTTGGGTCTGTGCTTATCCTTGTAGCTGAGGTTTGTCTCTTGTAGGCAGCATAATGTTGGTTTTTGTTCTTTAATCCAGTTTGCTACTCTATGTCTTTTTATTGGTGAGTTTACTTTATTTTATTTTACTTAGGATAATGATTGATTCAAAGGTCAAAGACAAAGGAAGAACCTTCAAAGCGGCCAGAAAAAAGAACACCATACCCTTTAAAGTAAAGCCCATCAGACTATCATCATATGTCTCAACAGAAACTCTACAAGCCAGAAGGCAATGGAACAAAGTTTTCAAAATATTAAAGGAGAAAAATTACCAGCCAAGAATCCTGTACCTAGCAAAGTTATCCTTTAGATCTGAAGGAGGAATAAAGACCTTTTCAGACATACAGAAACTGAAGGAATTCTCCAGCACAAGCTCAGCATTTCAAGAAATACTGAAGGATGCGATTGGACCTGAAACAAAAAGTAAAAGTAAATAGGAACAAACTGGAACAATAAAAACATAGAAGGAGAGGAAGTAAAGGTTTAAATTTCCAAAGACAATGGAGGTAAGAAACATCTTTAAGGAAAGGAACCACTGCATATAGGAAATTGTCTTTTATATGAAGTTCATGGTAACCACTGAAAAAGAACTTAGAACTGGAACACATAACAATAAAAGAAGAGAAAACATTAAAAAAAACAGTCATAAACATCATCAAGCTAAAATAATCAATGGGAATAAAAAAGCAAAGATGCACTCAAAAAAAAAAAAAAGCTACCAGAAAACAAATGGACTGAATTTACCAATAAAAAGACACAGATTAGCAAACTGGATTAAATAATAAAAACCAGCCTTATGCTGTCTACAAGAGACATACCTCAGCCACAAGGTCAGCACAGACTCTATTTGAAAGGGTAGAAAAAAAAACACTCCAAACAAATGGCACCCAGAGAAAAGTAGGTGTAGCCATACTTATATTTGAGGAAGCTGACTTCAGGATCAAAAATATAATAAGGGACAATGATGGGCATTTCATATTGATAAAGGGGACAATACAAAAAGAAGATGACACTTAATAATATATATGCCTCCAACCAATAAGCACCAACATTTAAAAAGCAACTACTAACAGATCTAAAAGGAGAAACTGATAAAAACACAATTAGAGTAAGCACTCAAACACCCTTGTGACAACCTTGCACTAATCATCCAAACAGAAAATCAATAAGGAAATATCAGCTTTAAATGATGCATTACAGCAATTGGACACAGTTGACAATTACAGGATACTTAATCCCACTACACAGGACTATACATTCTTTTCTGGTGCACATGGAACATTCTCAAGGATACACCACATGCTGGGATACAAAGCTAGCCTCAGCAAATTTAAGAAAATTGAAATGATACCAAGTGTATTCTCTGATCACAAATCACTGAGATTGGAGTTCAACTACAAAAACAAAGCAGGAAATAACACATATCTATGGAGATTAAACAACACATTTTTTAAAAAAATGACTGGATCAAGACTCAGGGTAAAAGGATAGAAACAATACTCCAGGCAATGGTATTCAGAGGAAAGCAGGAGTGGTCATACTGATTTCTGATGAAGTAGACATTAGGATAAATAAATAATGAGACATAAAGATGGGCATTTCATTTTCTTTTATTTTTTAAAGATTTACTTGTATTGTTTTTTGACAGAGAGAGAGAGAGAGAGACAGAGTGAGAGATAGAGAGAAAGGGGAGGCCCCAGAGCAGTCTCCATAGTTGAGAGCATTTGTTTTCCTTATAGTTTCACTCTACAGGTGGGAACTGGGCTGTGCAGGGAAGGAACTGAGCTGGGAGCCTCCCACATAGGCCCCAGCAAGAACTGAACTGGGGCACTCCCCAGTTTATCATATGGGTCTGCATGGGCTGGAGCCTGGATTTGATCTTTGGGCTCTGGGGCTGCAAAGCAAGTACTTAACCCTCTGAGCCATCCCAGCGTCCCCACATTTTTTTTTTTTATAAAAGGGACAATTTAACAAGAAAACATGACACTCATCAATATACATGCCCCCATTCAGGAAGCACCAATTACTAACAGATCTAATAGGAGAATTTGAATAAGTACAATTATAGCAGGGGAATTAAACACCTCCTTTATAGCATTGGACAGATCATCCAAGCAGAAAATAAATAAGAAAAATGCAGCCTTAAATGATACATCATAGAAAATGGACATAATGGAAATTTATAGGACACTCCATCCTGCCACATAGGACTATATATTTTATTCTAGTGCACATGGAACATTTCAAGGATAGACCATATCCTGGGACTCAGATCCAACCTCAGAAAATTTAAGAACATTCAAATCATACCAAGTGTATTCTCAGACCACAAAGCTTTTGAAACTAGAGATCAACTGTAAAAGGAAAGCAGTAAAGTCATATATATGTGGAGATTGAACAACATGCTATTTAAAAAATGACAGGATCTGGGAAAGCCGGGATGGCTCAGAGGGTTAAGCACTCGCTTTGAAGCCCCGGGGGACCGAGGATTGAATCCCGGCCCTGGCCCATGCGGACCCATATGCTGAACTGGGGTGTGCCCCCAGTTCAGTTCTTGCTGGGGCCTATGTGGAAGGCTCCTGGCCCAGTTCCTGCCCTGCGCAGCCTCGTGCCCACCTGTGGAGTGAAACTATATGGAAAACTAATGCTGTCAACTATGGAGACTGCTCTGGGCCCTCCCCCTTCTCTCTGTCTCTGTTTCTCTCTGTCAAAAATCAACAAAATAAATATTTTTTTAAAAATGACAGGATCAAAGAAGAAATAAAACAAGAAGGTAGAAAATTTGTAGAAATGAATGACAATGGAGGCACCATGTACCAAAATTTCTGGGACACGGCGAAAGCAGTAATAAGAGAAATTTATATCATTTACAGGCCTATCTCAAGAAACAAGAAAACCTACAAATAAACGTCCTAACATCCCATCTTAAGGAACTAGAAAAAGATGAATCAAGAAACCCCAAAGCCAGCAGAAGGAAAGAACTAATAAAAATGAAAGCAGAACTTAATGAAATTCAGAATAGAAAAACAATAGATAAAATTGCACCAGATATATCAGGTTGGAGGGGGACCTGATTCTGGGAGCTGGGCACATAATGCGATGCATGGGTGATGTGATGTGGAGTTGTCCATTGGGAAACTGTCTGATTGTTACCAACCAATGTCACCCCATTAAATTTAACAATAAAATATAATAATATTAAAAAAAATTAATGACACAAAGAGCTGGTTCTTTGAAAAAATCAATAAAATTGATAAACCACTGGCTAGGCTCACCAAAGGACAAAGAGAAAAATCTCATATTTCTAGAATTTGAAATGAGAGGAGATAGATTACAACTGACATTAGAGAAATGCAAATAATCATAAGAAATTATTATGAAAGACTCTATGCCACCAAATTTGACAATCTAGAGGAAAGGACAAATCTCTAGAACATGTAGTTTACCTAGACTGAACCAAGAAGATTTGGATAACCTAAATAGATCTATAAACAGTATAGAACATGAATCAACTGTCCAAAACCTGCCCAAAGGCAACAGTCCTGGACCAGATGATTTAACCAATGAGTTTTATTAAGCATTCAAAGAACTAATGCCAATCTTTCTCAGACTATTTCAAAAATTCAAGAGGAGAAAATACACCCAACTCGTTCTTTGAAGTCAATATTCCCCTAATGCCAAAACCTGGGAAGGACAATACCAAAAAGGATAACTGTAGGCCAATCTTCCTGATGAACACTGATGCAAAAATCCTAAATAAAATTTTAGCTAACAGAATACAACAACGCATTAAAAAGATTATTCATCATGATGAAGTGGTATTCAACCTAGGGCACAAGTATGGTTCAACATACACAAATCAATCAATGTAATCCAGATTTAAAACAAACAAAGTATAAAAATTACATGAATATCTCATTTGATGCAGAAGAAGCATTTGACAAGATACAACACCCATTTATGATCAAAACACTGAATAAAATGGGATTGAAGGAAAGTACCTCAACATAATAAAGGCCATATATGACAAACCCTCAGCAAATATTATACTGAATGAGGAAAATCTGAAGCCTATTTTCCTAAAGTAAGGAGCAAGACTTGGATGACCCCTGTCATCACTGCTATTCAACATAGTGCTGGAACTTCTAGTCAGAGCAATAAGGCAAGAGAAAATAATAAAAAGTATTCGAATCAGGAGAGAAGTCAAACTGTCACTCTTTGCAGATGACATAATCCTTTATATAGAAAACTCTAAAGACTCTATCAGAAATCTATTACAAATAATAGACAAATACAGTAAAGTTGCAGGATATAAAATTAATGTGCAATAATCAACTGCATTTTTATGTGCCAACAACGAAACTTCAGAAAGAGAGATGAGAAGATCCATTCCCTTTGTCATTGCAAACAAAAAAATAAAGTACCTAGGAATAAATCTCACAAAGAATGTGATGGACTTACACACTGAAAACTATAAGACACTGTTAAAAGAAATTAAAGAAGACACAAAGAAATGGAAATATATTCTGTGTTAATGAGTTAAAAGAATCAACGTAGTTAAAATGGCCATACTCCCAAAAGCAATATACAGATTCAATGCCATTCCCATCAAAATCCCAGAAGCATTTTTTCAAGAAATAGATTTTTAAAATCTTCAAATTTGTATGGAACAACAAAAGACCCTGAATCACCCAAGCTATTAGAAGAAAAACGTATAAAGCTGGTGGAATCTCACTGCCTGACTTTAATCTCTACTACAAAGCTTCATTAATCAAAACAGCTTGGTACTGGCAGAAAAACAGATACACAGACAAATGCAACAGAATTGAGAACCCACAAATATATGAACAGGTTATTTTCGACAAAGGAATGAAAAATACACACTGGGGAAAGATTGCCTCTTCAGTAAATGGTGCTGGAAAAATTGGAAAACCACATGCAAAAGGCTCAATGTAAACCATGAACTGTCATCATACACCCAAATTAACTCAAAATGGATTAAAGACCTCCAAATAAGACCCAAAACAATAAATTGCATAGAAGAAAACATTGGTACTAAACTTATAGTTCTGGGGTTCAGGGAGGATTTTATGAACCCAACCTCAATGGCAAGGGAAGTAAAAGCAAAAATGAAATGAATGGGACTTTATCAAGCTAAAAAGCTTCTGCACTGCAAAGGAAACCATCAACAAAGCAAAGAGGCAAACAAACAACTGGAAGAAAATATTTGCAAACAATGCCTCTACTAGGGGGCTAATATCAAAAACATACAAAGAACTTGTACAACTCCACAACAACAAACAAAACCCAATCCAACTAAAAAATGGGCAGAAGACCTAAACAGACATTTTTCTTGTGAAGACATCTGAACAGCCAACAGATATATGAAAAAAAATGCTCAACATCATTATCAATTAGGGAGATGCAAATAAAAACCACAATGAGATATCATCTCACACCTGTTAGAATGATTATAATCAACAAAACAAAGAACAACAAATTCTGGAGAGGCTGTGGAAAAAAAGGAACCCTCATACACTGCTGGTGGAAATGTAAACTGGTACAACCACTATGGAAGGCAGTATGGAGATTCCTCAAAATATTAGGAATAGAATTGCCATATGACTCAGCATTCGCCTATTGGGTATCTACCCAAAAACCCTGAAAACCTTAATCCTCAAAGATATATGTACTTGAATGTTCATCACAGTACTGTTCACGGTGAGCAGGCCATGGAAACAACCAAAGTGTCCTTTGATAGATGACTGAATAAAGAAGTTGTGGTATATTTATACAATGGAATACTACTCAGTGATAAGAAAAGATGTAATACAGTCATCTGTGACAACATGGATGAACCTTGAAATCATCTTAATAAGTGAAATAAGTCAGACTGAAAGCATAAGGGAACATGGCCTCACCTGAATGGAGAATATAAAACTGAAAGTAACAAAGAAACAAAGACTTGTGGACACACTCAATAGGCTGGTGGTTACCTGAGGGGAAGGAGGGAAGGGGAAAGGATGGTGGGTTGGGGAAAGTTGAGAGTGCATCAGATATATGGTGATGGAAGTAGAGCTGATTCTAGATGGTGGGTACATAATTCAATGCATAGATGATGTAATGTAGAATTGTACGCCTGGAAACTATATTGCCAACCAATGTCACCCCAATAAGTTTAACAATAAAAAAAATTACTGGATCAAAGCAAAAATAGAAGAAGAGACTAAAAACAACATAGAAACAAATGAGAATGAAAATACAACATACCAAAATTACTGGGATACAGCAAAAGCAGTGATAAGAGGGAAATTCATATCACTACAGGCCCATCTCAAGAAACAAGAAAAAGTGCAAGTAAATAACCTAATATCACATCTTCAAACACCAGAAAAAGAAGAACAAAAAATACCCAAAGTCAGTAAAAGAAAGAAAAGAATAAAAATTAAAGCAAAACTAAATGAAATAGATAATCGAAAATCAATAGAAAAAATTAGTGCAACAAAGAGCTGGTTCTTTGAAAAAAATTAATAAAATTTACCAATCCCTGGCTAGGCTCACCAAGGGAAAAAGAGAAAACACGTAAAGAAGCCATATTAGAAATAAAAGAGGGGGAAATACAACTGATACAACAGAAATATGAAGGATTATACAAGAATACTATGAAGGACTATATGCCTCCAAATTTTGCAACCTAGAAGAAATAGATACATTTTTAGAAACATATAGTCTAGCTAGACTGAATCAAAAAGCTCTGGATAACCTAAACAGATCAATCAACATAAGGAAGTTGAAACAATTACTCAAAATCTCCCCTAAAGCAAGCAACCAGGACTAGGCTGCTTCATTAATAAGTTTTAGCAGACATTCAAAGAGGAACTAACACCTATCTTCCTCAAATTTTTCCAAAAAATTGAAGAAGAGGCAATACTTCCCAACTCATTCTATGAGGCAACATTACCCTAATAGCAAAGCCTGGCAAGAATATCACAAAAAAAGAAAACTAGAGACCAATGCTCTGATGAATATCGATGCAAAAATCCTAAACAAAATACTAGCAAATAGAATACAACAATGCATTAGAAAGATTTACACATCACAATCAAGAAGGATTCATCTCAGGGCCACAAGGATGGTTCAACATATGCCAACTGATCAATGTGATACACCACACAAACAAAATAAAAGATAAAAACCATATCATTATATCAATTGATGCAGAAAAATCATTCGACATGACACAACATCTATTTATGATCAAAACACTTAACGTAATGGGTATTGAAGAAAAGTGCCTCAAAATAATAAAGACCATATATAACAAACCCTTGGCAAATGTCATACCAAACAGCAAAACTGAAAACGTTTCTTCTAAAGTCAGAAATAAGATAGGGATGTCCTCTGTCACCGCTGCTATTCAATATTGTGCTGGAAGTTCTAGCCAGAGCCATCAGGAAGGAAAAAGAAATATGAGGCATCCAAACTGGGAATGAAGAAGTTAATCTATCACTTTTTTCAGAAGACATGATCCTTTATATAGAAAAACCTAAAAACTTCACCAGAAAACTATTACAAATAATAAATGAATATAGTAAAGTTGCAGGATACAAAATCAATGTACAAAA
>PVKE010046503.1:0-12240 GCA_004027555.1 Craseonycteris thonglongyai | reverse complement strand
CTTCAGTGCATAGTTATTTCTATTTTACTTTTTGACAGATAGAGAGAGAGACAGAGACAGAGACAGTTAGAGAACCAAACTGTGGGAACTCCTCAGTTCAGCATGTGGGTCCTGCCTGGGCCGGAGCCGGGATTCGATCCTCGGTCCTCATGGCCTCAAAGCGAGCGCTCAACCCGCTGAGCCGTCCCGGCTTTCCCCTATTTTATTGTTTTTGACAGAGACAGAGAGATACAGAGACAGAGAGAAACAGAGAGAAGGAGGAGGGCCCAGAGCAGTCTCCACTGTTGTACACTATCAGTTTTCAATATGGTCTCATTTCACACAGGTAGGCGGGGGGTGGGGGTGGGGGGGTGGGGGGGTGAGGGGGGGGCCCTGCAGGGCGGGAACTGGCCTGGGGGCCTCCCACATCTGAGGCATGCCCCCTCGAGCCAGGGGCCTAACTGGGGGTGGTGGTCAGAACTGAACTGGGGGCCTCCCAAATGGGAAGCACACCCCAGTTCAGCATATGGGTCTGCACAGGCTGGGGCCAGGACTGGATCCTGGATTCCCAGGGTTGCAAAGCGAGTGCTCAACCCGCTGAGCCATCTTGGCTTCCTCAGTTCATGTAATGCATTTTGTCATTGAATTTCTTTTATTTTTTTTTAAGATTTATTTATTGTTTTTGACAGAGAGAGAGAGAGATACAGAGACAGAGACAGAGAGAAGGGGGAGGGCCCAGAACCGTCTCCATAGTTGCACATCATTGGTTTTTCTACATACCGGTAGTTTCATTCCACAGGTGGGCGGGGCTGCACAGGGCAGGAACTGGGCCGGGGTCTTGCCCCGGTGAGAACTGAACTGGGGGCACTCCCCAGTTCAGCACATGGGTCCGCATGGGCGGTGGCCGGGATTTGATCCTGGGTCTCCGAGGCTGCAAAGTGAGTGCCTAATCCACTGAGCCATCCCGGCTTCCCCCATTGAATTTCTTAATGTTCTACCAACATTGGGAAATCTTTTGACAAAATTCACTGTACAAATTTTATACTACATTTGTTGAAATCATTATTTTATGTGGAATTTTTGCATCTATAATCAATCACAAATGTTAAAGTAATTAAACAAGGAGGCCATTAGCTTGAAGTGGCTCTAATGCCTTGGTTCCTTATGTAGGCAAACCAAAAACTAACCAAGAATCAGTAACTCAAATTGGAGAAAATAAAACTGAAGAACAACCAATCACAAACAGCCAACTTAGCCTAAGGCAAGTATTTAAGCTATCACCAATCAAATAATTTCCTTGCTTTGCTCCCCAGTTTTCTCTATAAAAATCTCTCCACTGGCTCCTGTTCCTGGAGTATTCCTAACCACTTCAGCTGGACTCCTCATGACTAAAATCTATGTGTGCTCAAACTCCTGAGAATTGTAATATATCTCAGTTTATCTTTTAATATAAATGATACTTTTCTTTTGGCCTGTCTTTGTCATGTTTTATTCTAGTTAAACAAAAATCAATTAGGGAGCACTCTATTTTTTCCTAGGATCTGAATAAGTTGCACAATCATTATTAGTTCAAAAATTAGCTAAAATTTAGCTATTACCATCTAGAACCTTTTCAATAGTGCATATTTTAAAATATACCGTATTTAGGGAAAGCTGGGATGGCTCAGTGGGTTAAGCGCTTGCTTTGAAGCCCGGGGGAACGAGGATTGAATCCCGGCCCCAGCCCATGTGTACCCATATGCTGAACTGGGGTGTGTCCCCACTTCAGTTCTTGCCGGGACTTAAGTGGGAGGCTGCCTGCACAGTTCCTGCCCTGCGCAACCCTGTGCCCACCTGTGGAGTGAAATTATATGAAAAACTGATGTCAACTATGGAGACTGCTCTGGGCCCACCCCCTTCTCTCTGTCTCTCTCTGTCTCTGTTTCTCTCTGTCTCTCTCTGTCTCTGTTTCTCTCTGTCAAAAATCAATAAAATAAATCTTTAAAATATATATATATGTATATATATATATTTAAATTTTGTTATAGTTATTTTCTGTTCAGGGTTTCTCCTCCTTACTAGAAATTAATAATTTAAATTTTACTAGAAAATCTACAATTACCTCTACTGTGGTTATAGAATTGAACATAATAGACTCAAAATTCTTTTAAACTCTATGTCAGTGGTTTGACCCTTCTCATTTCTAATGTTTCTGTAGTGATTTAATTTTTTGTCTTATTACTTATCAATACTGTTTCATTTATCTTTTAGAAACAAATGGTGAATTTTTAAAAATCTGGTCCACTTTTTTGTTTTCTAGTTATTAAGTTTCAGAGCCTATACTTACTCATTTTATAGTTAACAAAATTTAATAAATAATGTTTCATAAGAAGGACATAATAATGATCAAAATTTAACAGACTACTCTTGAGTTAAAAGAAAAAAATCACAAGTACATGTCCTAAAAATTAACTGCTGTTAACAAATGTTAGCGTAACTTTCCAGAGAGCTTTCAAGTGCCTTTCTATCTGTATTTATGTACCTATAATAAGGTTTGAAAACAGTATTACAAGTGTGTGTTGCCCAATTGGTACTGCACTATTTCCAGTCTGGACCCAGGGTTGGGCTCTTCCAACCCCTAGTCTCTTCTCAGTCTCCCGCGCCGAGTTCAAGGCCGCGCACCTCCCGTCGCTCCACTGCCCGCCACGTCCCCAACTCGCAGGCGGGACTGCACTTCCCGGACGCCTCCAGGGTGCACCCAGCGGCCACCCGGCGTCCCGGGGCCCCGCCGAGCTGTGCTGAACATCCTGGGCAGCTGCAGCGTTTCGCTGTTCCGGTCTGAGGACTGAACTTCCTGGCGCCACCCGGGACTGGGCACTGAGTGAATTCTCGCGGAAAGTTGAGCGCCTAGCGGGGCAGGACTGCGAGGCGCCACGGCGGCACCGCCCGGGCCCGGGAGGACCCCTAGTTCGTGGCGTGGCAGGGATCCCGCGCTCAGAGCACGGCTCCTTGTGGAAAGAACTCTGGGCAGTCTGCTTCCCGACTTTTAACTACGGTGATCAGAGGTCTGTGGGCATCTCCCAGTTTGGGGCGAGGACCACCGCAGACGGGTTAACTTCGGGCGCCCGGCCTACGGGTGGAGGACGGCCCCTCGCTTCCCCATCTGTGAGCCACACATCGCGGGCGCCTGCACGGCGCGCAGCCTGCTCTTACCTCTCAGCAGCCGGCACCGGCTCGCCCATGTGTTAGGAGGATGCTCAACTGCGCTGGGTGCCAGCACGGAGCTTCACCGAAAGTCTAAATTAAGACGCGACTGGACGGGGAAGACTTGTGCGGGCCAGATTCTAGCTGGGTTTTCCCTCTGGACTACATTTCCCTGAAGACTCCGCGACGTAAGCCACTTCCAGCCGCAGTTGGCTGTTCCGAGTTGCGTCGGCGGGAGTTCGGCCAGAAGGTCACTGCGCTCCGGGCGGCGTAGCTCAGTGCATTGGGGCGGATTCGGTCGGACTGGACTCCGAGGACCCCGGAGAAGTGGACGGTGAGGACACATGAGACGGGGATGGGGGTCTGTCTGGAGTATTAAATATGGGTGGCTGTTGGGCATGTCCCGGCTGCGGGTCCACGCTTGAAAAAGAAAGGACGTCGGGGAGAGTGGGGGTACGGAGGCCACGCGTCCTGCCTTGGGGGGCAGTGCAGGGGGGCGTCTGCCGCGCCACCCTAGAAGGTGGGTGTGGTCTCAGGCTGGCGCGGGAGCCGACGGGCAGTGGCTGGACGTCTAGAATATTTCTGCTGTGTAGCCTCCAAGCTGGGAGGAAAGTCTGTGCGTTGTTGCCGGGATGTGTATTGTGCGCCCTGCGTCCACTTCTCAACTACCAGTGCCCGCAGGGCCGTGGTGGGTACACTATCCAAGCGGGACTCTGAGGCCGTGTGTGTGAGCGCCCCACGTGGCCGCGTCGCCATTTCTGCCTTTGTGGGTAGAAGGGCGCCCTCTGTACGTTCTTGGTGGATGCTGGGCGGGCTCGGCCTGTGGATGAGTTCTGGGCGTCAGGCCCCAACTGCATTTGGAGCCTTTGTAGCTCCCATTGCCCACTCTAACCCAGAGGAAACGGACAAACAGCCGCCAATGCCTCCCTAGCCCTGTGAATGGCGTTTGCCGGGGCCATTTCTGCTGCCCAGCGGGGTTTTAGAGATTGGGGCTGGGAGCCCCTCCTACTTCTACTTTTTGTTCTTTCACCCAATAGTCCTACAGAGGAACCTCCAGCTTAGAGGACAAGGGGTATTGGGCGCTGATAGATGGATCCGCTTAGGATGTGTCTTGGAGCCACAGATCTGGGTACAGTGTAAGACACTGGTTCTGAAAGAACCCAGAGTCAGGCTTTTATGGAGGAAAGAGGCCACAGTCTGGGAGTCTCTCCAAAGACTTCCATCTGGGCCCCAAAAGTCACCTGCTCTGTGATGATGAGAGAGGATGGTGGAATTGCAGGCTTCTTTGGCTTTGGGGCTCCTCTCAGTGCCTGAGGTGGGACAGGGATTTGTTCTGACTTGGCCTCCTCTCAGCTCCAGGGAGGAACTGTTGTTTCCTAGTTTCTTAATTTTTTTCCCGCCTGTTTCTCTTGTCTAAGAATTCAGAACAGGAGGAGAGAAGAGCCATTGTTCATCAGAAGTCATGGCGCAGGTAAGTTTATGTGACACTTCCTTCTTGGAAAGGGCTTCTTGGTTTTCAAAACATGATCCTATTTCAGGATTCTATCAAAAAATTTACAGTAGTGATTTGGAGAAAGGGGAAAAGAGGAGGAGTCCACATTTATGAAGCAGTTTTCCTAAACCAGATAGGAGCCTAAACCAGGGCTTTCTCTTTTGTATACATCATCTCATCTGTTCTAGAATTTCTCTTTCCCTGGATTTTCTTCATTCCCAGAAACAGTCTTGACAAAATGTGCCTCCATGATTTGGCAGGGAAGTTGAAGAACAAAGTAAAGTTACTTACTTTAGTCTCACTAATTTCTTCGTTGTTCCCTCCAGGGTCACATGTAATAGCCTATTTGCTTCCAAATTTCTAATAGCCTGGGATTCCTGCCTGCCTTATTCAGGTCTACATATTATATTTTTCCCCAAGATAAGAATAACAGTTTCTTTTTTTCTAATGATTAAAGTAATACAAGATTCTTGCAAAAATTTCAAAACTTGAGGTTATTAAAGTTTATCACCCATGGTACACCATCTAGAAATAGTCAGTATTAATATTTTCAAATTATTTTGTCTGCATATATGTTAGGTATGCAATTTTCTTTTCAGAATGGGATCATGTTACTGATAGAAGCAAATAACTTGTATTTTTTGCTGTAAGCCACATGTAGTTTGAAATTCATTTTTTTTAAAAACTTGTATTGTTTGAGAGAAGGTGAGAGGGAGAGAAAAGGGGAGGGCCCCGAGCAGTCTCCATAGTTGTACATCATTAGTTGTGACATAGTTTCATTCCACACAGCTGGATGTTGGGCTGTGCGGGGCGGGAACTGAACTGGGGGCCTGACACATGGGAGGTGAGAACCTTCACCGTCGAGCCATCCAGCAGTTACCAGTTGTGCCACAGTTCAGCCTATTGGTTTTGCATGGGCCGGGGCTGGGAATCGAATCCCGGGGCTGGGAATTGAATCCCGGGGCTTCACAATTGTGAGGCAAGTGCTCAACTGCTGAGCTATCCTAGCATCCCCTGAAATTCTTTGCTTGTGTTAACTTGTTGCAATCCACTGACTGTTTTTCATTAATTCTGTGATGCACTTCTTTTTTCATATTTTAAATACTCTGAGAAGGGATGCCAAGATGGCTCAGCGGGTTGAGCGCTCACTTTGCAGCCCCGAGGTCTGAGAATTGAATCCCGGCCCTGGCATGTTTGGACCCTTGTGCTATACTGGGGTGTGCCCCCAGTTCAGTTCTTGCCAGGGCTCATGTGGGAGGCTCATGCTGGAGGCCCCCGGCCTGGTTCCTGCCCTGTGCAACCCCACGCCCACCTGTGGAATGAAACTATATCAAAAATTGATGATGTACAACTATGGAGACTGCTCTGACCCCTCCCCCTTCTCTCTGTCTCTGTCTCTGTCAAAAAAACAAAAAAAATCTTTAAATACTCTGAAATCAGGCTGAGTATTTTTTGTTTTTTTTAATTTTTAAATTTTTATTTTTTTAATTTTTAAAGATGTATTTTCATTGATTTTGACAGAGAGAAGGGCGAGGGCCCAGAGCAGTCTCCATAGTTGTACATCATGAGTTTTTGACATAGTTTCATTCCACACAGGTGGCTGAACTGGGTGGGGGCTGAACCAGGGGCCTTCTACATAGGAAGCTTGCCCCAACGAGAACTGAACTTGGGGCCACACCCCAGTTCAGCATATGGGTCCTCATGGGCTGGGGCCAGGATTCAATCCTTGCACCCCGGGGCAGCAAAGCGATCTCTTAACCCCCTGAGCCATCCTGGCATCCCCCATTTGTAAGTTCTTTTAGAAGTATTTTTTCACAATCTGTTTTGTGTATGTTTTTAGGTTTCAGAGTTTTCAGGAACTGTTTACTTCCCTTTAGGTCATGCCAGAAGATTTTCCCTACCATAAAAGTAGAAAAGTCACTCTTATTTTCCTAAAGTACTTTTGTCTTTTATTCAAACAATTTAATCTTTAAGGTATCTGGTGTGAGATATGACCAGAGAATGTTGGCTGTAAAATTTCTAATTTGGGGTGTTTATGTAGATTTTTTTCCTATGACTTTGAAATAAACAATTTTAAAGAATGACATGTTATTTGTATTATGTTCAGGTTTTTTTTTTCCTAAATGTGTCCCAGTGTGGCTCTTCGTTAATTCTGTCCAGTCATTTCTCAAAAATTCTTTTCTCTCTAAAGACTAAGAAATACTCTTTGTATTCTGGGTTAATGTGTTTCTTTATTTGTTTTTTATTTTTCTTCTGAATTCGGTGAGAACTTGTTGAGTTTGTCTTCCCAGTCCCATCCAGGACAGAACCTCCTAAGATTCTAGAAGTGGTCTACACCCTCCCCATTCATTCTCAACACATTTTGTAAGGAAAGAACTCCACTTCCCCTTGCCCTTCAACCCTGATTGTCCCTTTCTCCCTCTATTTCCTCCTCTCCTCAGAGTGGTGATTGTCCTTTCTCTGTATTAATGTGAGGCTGTGCACTGTTATAAAGGGACAGAGCCTTACCCAATTTCTGCTATTTATTAGCTGTGTGACTATGAGCTTCCTTATAACTTCCTCTCTATAAGATGGTCTACAAGGTTTGAGGAATATGATGGTAATGGAAATTCACCTGAATGTGCATTTAACCTGATAACCTTTAGATTCCCCCAACTCCTACTTTCTGGTCTTCCCAATATTCATTGAGGTGCCAGATGTCATGACTTCTGTTTCCTTCTTTGCCCTAGGACCTCATTCCATTGTCTGTATGCCAGATCAGACCTTTGTGGGAGTGGGTAGTGCACTGACCTTGTATTAGGGCTCCCTGGCTCTGTTTTTACTCCTTGCCAATAAAATAGTCTAGTTATGTGACTTCTTTTATTCAGTGAATCCCTGTTACTTTCAGAATAAAGCTCCAACTCTCATATTCATCGTATATTGTTTTGTATTTGTATTGATTTTCTGCATATACTAAAACACACATTCTATATTTACTAGAGCACCAGTCCTAGTATTAGAGTAAAGTGGTGAGTGAGAATGTGATTAGTCCTGCCAGGGATGGCTTGTTATCCAAAACCGAGCGAGTCCTGGCCCCTTTGGACTTTTCCAATATCACTTACAGACAGACTCCTTTCCCAGAATCCCTCACAGGTTACCCCAGTTAGCTCCTCAGACACACAGGATGCAATTAGTCTTTTGTTCACTCAGCTTTGGAATACTGTATAGTCTGTTTTTGTTCATTGGACTTCTATTCCTTTTGTGGGCCCCAATTAATCTCTACATGTTACATGGAAGTTACTCTTTTACCCCTTAACCTAAGTCAGTCACTCATTTCCCATAGCAAGTTCTTCTACTTGTAATAGGAGCAAATTTATCTTGCTTAAAACCCCTCACTTCCCTCCCCCTTCTCTCTGTCTCTGTATCTCTCTCTCTCTGTCAAAAACAATAAAAATAAATCTTCAAACAAACAAACAAAAAACTCTCACTTGTAAAAACAAACCTATGAATATCTCATGATCTGATCCTTCTTTTCAGCCTCATCTCTCTCTGTTCTCTCTTTCTCTCTCCTCTAGTAGTTCCAGAATACACAGTGCTATCTCTTGCCTCAGTTATACAGGAAACACAAAAGAGGTGCTTATCTCTTCTTTGGGTTCTGTGAAGCTTGCTTCAATCTCCCGATTATGGGTGGTGTCTCTTAGTGACAACATTGTCCTATGCTGCTTCTGTCGTATTTCTTATCACACTGTACTGTAACTGCATTTTTAAAACTGCTTTTAGGGATGCTGGGATAGCTCATCTGGTTGAGTGTTTGCCTTGCAACCGTGAAGTCCAGGGATCGAGTCCTGGCCCTGGCCTGTGCAAGTCCATGTGTTGAGCTGTGGCACAACTGGTAGCCGCCAGGATGGCTACGAGGATTCTTGCCTTCCATGTGGGGAGGTCGAGGGGGTGGTTTGGCTCCCACACTGTGTGGCCCCACATTCACCTGTGTGGAATGAAACTATGTCACAACTAATGATGTACAATTGTGGAGGCTGCTCTGGGGGCCTCCCGGATGGGAAGCACACCCCAGTTCAGCATATGGTTCCGCACGGGCCGGGGCCAGGATTCGATCCTCGGTCCCTGGCGCTGCAAAGTGAGCGCCCAACCCACTGAGCCATCCCGGCTTCCCCACCTTCTTTTTAAAAAATATGTTAAGTACTTGTTTTATACTTTTTGGCATTATCTATGTAATATATGGATTTTTGTAGGTACTGTATTTCCTTCCAATATTTTATTATGGAAATTTTCAAATACAGTGAAAAGTTGATCTAATTGTATTACTTATTTTCTCTACTCACCAATTATGTCATCTCTCAGGATTTCCCAGTTGTTTGTCTTTTTTGAAAGCTGCTGTGGGCCAGTCCAATGACCCTGGATCATAACAGTGATCCTAGAACATAACAAATAGCCCCAAGCAGCAGGTTGCCTGCATAAGCTCTGTCTGACACATTACACCGAGCATCTGGGGCAAAGCATCTCTCTGTTTTAGACCAGCTTTTTGATTTTTGAGTAGTTAAGTAACTGTCCGGTGTCATACGGCTAGCAAATCATGGGACTGGGATTCATATGCAGGCATCTTGGTCGTAAAGTCGTATTATTTGTTGCAACACCATACAAACTCTCATACAAATGGTTGCCATTGTATCCTCAGTTTTCATTAGAATTTTCTCAGAATTACATAAAATTTTTATTGTTGTGAATAGCTGTCAGCATTCTAGGGGACTGGTGGCATGATTCCTTCTCTTTCCACTGGAATGCCCTTAATCTAATAATATTTATTGAACTATGTGCTGGTGATCGGTTATATCATGGTGAGTGAAAATACCATAAGTATTATGCCAGTTATAGGAGAAACTATACCAGTAGATAGATAAACTGATGGACAAATATGTAATCCCAGAATTGAGAAAAAGATTGTAAGGGTAAAGAACAGACTACTTGACAGAAAATTAAGCTAGCCACCCCAAGATCCTGGAGCAGAGCATTCTTGGGATAGGGAACATTTTTTGAGAGGGTGTAAGATGAGCAAGTAATCAGCATGATATAGGATTCCAACAGGCCAGTATAGTGGGTACATAGTGAATGAAGATGAGAGCACCTTAAAATGAGGGTGAATATGTTACCAGTGCCCTGGGTTCTTGCAATTCTTCCAGGATAGAAATCAAGAGAACACCAGACACCAATGTAGACAAAGATAAATTTTGATTAAGCTGGTGCACAAGAAAACCTATACCACAAAAGAAACAGGTGGTTTCCCGAGGGAAGCTGAGGACAGGGTTTTTAAAGGGAGCTGGGCTGAGCTATGTCTAGGCATATAAAGGCAGAGGCTTCCTGTTGTGTGAGCAGTATAACTACATGTTTTTTCATGCATTGTCTCATTAACATGTTAAATTTCTACCCTGAGCATGATTTTTAGCATTATAATGAAGAAAAGGGCACACAAGAGGCACTTTTGAGCTAGACTGTTTGTAACGCCAAAGTGAAAGTCCTTAGGCCCTTTGTCTTGCCTTTCTGATGATTAGACTCCTTAGGGTGGGTGCCCTGGGGGAACTTACCTGTTTACAGCTAGTTATTTGTTCAGCCCACTGACTGGACATGTTGCCTCCTGGTCTCATTCCCCCCTGAGAGATTTTGCCCTCCTTAATCTTTTTTAAAAAGATTTATTTTTATTGTTTTTGAGACAGAGACAGAGACAGAGAGAAGGGGGAGGGCCCAGAACAGTCTCCATAGCTGCACATCATTGGTTTTTCCACAGTTTCATTCCACAAGTGGGTACGGGGCTGCACAGGGCAGGAACTGGGCTGGGGTCTTCACCCTGGTGAGAACCAAACTGGGGGCACTCCCCAGTTCAGCATATGGGTCCACACAGGCTGGGGACGGGATTCCATCCTTGGTCCCCGGGGCTGCAAAGTGAGAACTTAACCTACTGAGCCATCCCGGCTTCCCAGCCCTCCGTAATCTTAAGAGATAAGGGCTGAAGGTCTCTTCTGAAGCTACTTCTTGCTAACAGAGGGGTGTTGGTGGGACCCTAAACCCGGGAGGAGTAAAAATCTCTTGCAGCTTGATCAAGTGTTTGGTATGATGTAGAGTCTGGTGTCTCAGTGGTCAGGATCGGCTGGAACCCTGGCATGACCATCAGCTTTATGTGATACTGTTGGAGCTTGGAAGATACAAACTTAACAAGAAGATTAAAGCGGCAAGAGCCAAAAAGTAAGAAAAGTAAGATAGCTACTGGAGTCCCAGGAGGGGAAGGACCCAAGTGATATTTGGTAGATACCCCTGAATAGAATCCATATAGTTTGAGTGGTAGGGTTATTAAGATTGTGTAGCCATTTGACCTGTTCTAGAATCTCCTTTGTATTTTCTTTAATCTGTTTACTGGTATTTACAAACATGCAGTAATATCTGTTTTCTTATCATCCTTGAAAACAGGTTTTTTTTGGAAACAAAATTGTTTAGGCCAATTCCAGGGGTTATTTTGCCTTGTAACATTTTGAGGGATAAGACGTGCAAGGCAGTTCCTATGGCATGGCAGCTCTGGCTCCATTTTAAAGTGGCTCTGTTTATGTTGCTTAAATTTCCTTCCTTTTGGTCAAGATCTTTCCTTGCAAGCATTGCTGGTCAATCTTTAAAGGAGAGCACTAACCAACTAGTAAAAGTATTCTTGGTCCTTTATTGTTGGGATGGTCATTTGGGGTATGTCTTTCATTGTCAAGTCTCTTGTCGCCAGAAAGACTGATTCCTGTATGCATGTCCCATGTAGGAGGGAAAGTAGTTTTCTAGGAGCCTCAGAGGCTGCATTTGAGCAACAAGAGTGCCAGCACAGAGGAAGGCTTTACCAGCATGCCTTTTTTTTTTTTTTTTTAAGATTTATTTTTATTGTTTTTGACACAGAGAGAGATAGAGAGAAACAGAGAGAAGGGGGAGGGCCCAGAGCAGTCCCCACAGTTGCATGCCATTAGTTTTCTACATAGTTTCATTCCATAGGTGGGTATGGGGCTGCACAGGGCTGAAACTGGCCAGGGGCATCCCACGTGGGAGTCTCGCCTCAATGAAAACCAAACTGGAAGCACACCCCAGTTCACCATTATGGGTCCACATGTGCCGGGGCCGAGGTTGATCCTCGGACCCCAGAGCTGCAAGACAAGCGTTCAACCTGCTGAGCCATCCTGGCTTTCCCCCATCATGTTTTTGGTTTGTTTGTTTTTAAGATTTATTTTTCTTATTTTTTGACAGAGAGACAGACAGAGACAGAGAGAAGGGGGAGGGCCTAGAGCAGTCTCCACAGTTGATAGTACTAGTTTTCCATATAGTTTCACTCCACAGGTAGGCGCGGGGCTGCACAGGGCAGGAACTGGGCCGGGAGCCTCCTGCATAGGCCCCGGCAAGAACTGAACTGGGGGCACACCCCAGTTTAGCATATGGATCCGCATGGGCCGGGCTCAGGATTCTATCCTGGGCCTCCAGGGCTGCGAAGTGGGCACTTAACCCGCTGAGCCATCCCAGCTTCCCCCCATCATTTTTTTTTTTTTTTTAAATTTTTTTTTTTTTTTTTTTTTTTTTTT
>PVKE010046502.1:0-12241 GCA_004027555.1 Craseonycteris thonglongyai | reverse complement strand
CTTTCAGTGACTTTTTTTGATTTTTGTTGTGCTCTTTCTACATTACTATACTGTACTAATGTGTATTGTAATTTGTTTCATATTTTTTGTGCTTCAAAAACCGAAAAAAAAAGGTCAGAACAGATTAACCGGATTTACATTGAACCCTATGGGAAACTGTGCCTCGGTTCACAACCAATTCGGTTCGCGACCAGAGTCGGTTCACGAACTTAATTCGAGGTACCACTGTAGTGTTTCCCAAAGGTCCCTGCTAAGAATCCCTGGGATTTGTCATTCCCAGGCCTCACCCCTGGGAATTCTGGTTCTGTAGCTCTGGGTTGGGGCCCAGGAATCTGTGTTTTAACAAGTACTCAGAGGACTTTCACCCTTGAGGACGTTTGGGGAATGCTGCATTAAACTCAAAACTTACAACAGCCCAGTGAGGAAGGTATTCTGGCCATGCGCACTTAAAGTTGAAAGTGAGGCTCAGAGAGGTAAAGTAACCTGACCCAGCTAAAGCAGGTGACAGAGCTGGGATTTGAACCTGGGTCTATATGACTTTCATGCTTCTTATAGAAAGGGGACACACTACCTGTGTGTCTCACAGGTTCAGACTCCAGAAAATATGGGAAAGAACATTGCAAAGTGGAAAGCGAAAATGAGAGAGGAGAGAGAGAGATGCCAGTTTTAGAAAAAGAAGCCTAAGCAACTCAAATATTCTCTGTAAGGCAGAGAAAAGAGTGTCCTATAAACCACTCAGTAATTAAGAGACTCTACATGAAAGTGTTTTCTTTCCTCCCTTTAAAATGTACATATAATAAAATGTACTCTGTGTATCAACCATCATGATACAGTTCAAGGCAGACCTTAGTTGCAAAAAGGCCTGCATTTGCACTGTCTTGCCGGTGGCCTTCTGAAGGTGTTAAAAGTCTAGGCCGAGGCTCAGGACTCAGGAGACCTGGATTCTCATCCTCAGTTCTGAGACTCACTAACTGGGTGATTGCAGGCAAGTCACCTTTGTTACATCCTCTAAGAACCATGCAGACTTAATGACTTCTGACAGCCTCCGTTGATAGTTTGTTGTTACCATCTTTCCTTCATTGCCCTGAGGCCTCCAGTTAGGTCTGTACTGAACATGAAGTTTAGTAAAGGCATTCCCTGCCAAAATGCCGAGGAGGGGAGGCGGCAGGAACCATAAAAAGAACAGCCTTTCTGCAGAGACCGGGCCACTCAGATGAGAAATTAGCAAAGTGACTTCCTGAAGATCTCAACGTGTAGACCGCCTGGTTCTTACATTCTCACAACTGCCTGGCTTATCCAGCTGGGCAAATAAGGAAGCGGAGATAAACCTAGTCTGTCTTAGTGCCCACAGGGTGCCCAGAGCTCCACACGTGTGCTCTCATTTCATTCTCACAGCAGAATTCTCTGTGAGGTAGTTATTATTCTCCCCACTTTCCAGATGAGGAAACTGAGATTCAGAGACATTATGTCACACATCCAGGAAAGTATGAGCTGCTATCAGTACCCATAGCTTCCTGGCCTGAAATATGGAGGTGTTACCTCAGTGCTCAGGTCCTGTGCAGCCTACAGCTAACTGCAGCGAGATTCATCTCCTCCTAATCTTGGTTTGACTAATTTCACACCTTTTCTCAAGAATCTAGCTCTCCGGCCCAGCACAGTCCTCCCACTCATCTCTGCAATTCTCCAGACTGTGACAAAACCAGTCTCGCCAGAGTCCCTGGGAACAGATGTCTTGCAACAAAAATGACTTGAACCTCAGGCACTAGGAGAACTGATTTCTACCTCTGGAAAGAGGGACATTAGATGTTTTGAAGGATCAACAGCAGCAGCTCCTTCCAAGGCTTGAAATATAGGAAGGGGTGGCACAGATGGTGGTACCATCCTGGGTTGAAGCCAGCAGAACTGTGTGACCGGGGACAAGCCACCTCTCTGTAGTATGTGCCACCCAGAAATGTCAGGCAATCGAGAGCATGTTTGTGTGTGGATAGAAATGATCCAGCAGAGAGGGAGGCATCAATGAGGTAGAAGAGATGGGAAACATCTTGGAGAAAATCAGTGGCCTGGGACCCTGTAATTAAATGTAGAGGAAAAAGGATACTTCATCTTCGTAACAGGAGAGAAGAGAGAGAATGGCTGCCGATCCAGGCAGGTGAGTAGACTTTGGAGAAGGGAAGATGGCAGAGTTCCTTTCTGCTTTTGAAGGAAATAAGAGGCAAGTGGGGGGCAGGGGCAGAGAGGGGCAGAATGGGTGTAGGGGTTTGAAGAGCGATGAAAAGGCTCCTGAGACAGTTGTTCTGGAGGGAGGAAAAACAACCACCCTAGGAAGCCTGGGAGGGGCAAATACTATTCTGTGACTGGTGGCAACGACTTTACACTTGGTCTTAGCCAAAGGCCAGGAAGTGATGACAATGACTTTAAAGGGACCAGTTAGCATGGCCCAGTTGCTTGTATACAGGCCTCAGCGAGGTGGCAGACAGTTGGGTTTAACTAGCCAGATTATTAAAATGCATAGAGTGAAAGGGCAAAGGCGAGGGGCTATTTAGAAGATTGTAAGGATGGGTGTGAATTCTAAGTCGGCTAAGGAGAGAAGTGAGTCATGGTTGATAGTGAGAATGCGGGAGAAGCTCAGTGGAGTGGAGAGAGCTGCTGGAGTTGACAGGTTGCTGACATGTGAGCACCAAGGCAGGTGGGCTACAAGGAGAGGAGGCAGCAGGCACAGTGAAGATGTCTTATTGGTGAGGAGGTCAAGGACATGACCATGGGGTGGGTGTCTGAGGTGGGATGGAGGACAAGATCTTCACTGGAGGTGAGGACTTTGCAGAACTGGGACACCAAGGTATTGGATGGTTTATATTTGAGGTCATTGAAGTGGCTGAGAATAGCAGAAATAAAAAATGGGAAAAATATAATAAACCAACTGCTAGAGTCCTCACTAATGAGGAGGCAGATAACAGCAACAAAGCGGCAGTCATGCCTCTTCAAAGGAGGAGGGAGGAGAAACAGAAGCCGTGATGAGGAGCAAGAACAATTATCCAGTTCCAGGCCTTGGGATGCGTGGAAGGAAGGGGACAGCCTCCCTTGTGACCTCCTCTTGAGTAGAGACTACAGGGAGAGTGGCATCATCAGGTTAGGACCAGGTTTGAGCTAACACAAGTGAGGCGGTCCATCAGCTGCTTACGTATGGACCAGACATGGTTCCAGGAGGTCCGAGGAGATGAAAAGGGTGGAAAATAGCCCTTCTTCTTCCTCATACAGCTCCCATGCATTTTCAAGTTGGTGGTGGGGGCGGGGCTGGGGCAGGTGAAAAGGTCAAGTCTGGAGCTTGTGGGTGTTCATGGAGGAGCTGGTTCTCCTGTGTTCTGTTTGTCATCTCGGACTCTTTGGAGCTCGCTGGCTTCTCTTCTCAGGGACTGCTGACTTCTCTGTCCTATCCAGGTAGAGGTAGGAATCTCTGCATGCTGGTCAGGGCTACTGACCCTGAGAGCACTTCTGGTAAGAAGTTCACGAATCGAGCATCCATTTATGCATCTACTGGCCAAATGTCCTCTAAGCTAGAGGTCCTCTCTTACACACCTTCAGCCAGCGTTCTAGACTTCATCACTGGGATTTAGACAGCAGGGTGGAAAGCTGGAGACACGGCCTAACACCCTGTGGGGCCCAGACCCTCACAGACTGTACAACAGGGATTTGGGAGAATTGCAGCAAAGGGCCCTCAGGTATAAGGGCAACTTCAGGGCCTCAGCCATTTAGTGGGCTGTGCTGCTCTCTGTGCATCCCCCACCCCCACCCCCACCCCCCAGGCACACAAGAGGCTCCTGAGCAAGTTAGTCACCAGCAATAGGGAGCCCCTTATGAGTCTGTGGGCCTCCTGAGCACCTGAAGCTTCAAGGATTATCTGCAGAATTCGAGTTTCTGAGCCTTGCTGTCCACACTTTGTGTACTCTACATCCCTTGGTGTTCTTGCCTGTCCTGACTGGCCTCTGGAAGTCTCTTTGACCTCCATAACTCAGGTTTCTGACTCAGCCATTCTGCTCCTGACCAGCTCCAGGCTGGTGCCATTCCATTCCTTAGAAGGCAAAGGAGAGCAGAAATACAGAGTCCTCACAGTGAGGGAACTTACATAGGAGTATAAACCGATAGTTCTGTTGACAGCGGAGTCCAATTCTTCCCCAGAGATCAATATTGAGTGAAATGGACCACACCACAGTAGGTGGTATTGGGTTGGACTACAAAGTTTAGGGGAACTTATCTTCTACCTTATTTCAAGATGGCAGACAGAAGCACAATTCAGACTTGAGGTGTCCCTTGAGATTTTGTAGTAACAAATTAAATTTTGCCAAATTTGATCAGTGTGGCTATTCACACTCATAATTCTTAAAACTTTATCAGAATGGAAAAAGGCTTATGACACTTTAAAATGGACCAAGTTTCCAAGAAGAAAAATAAGGGGGGTGGGGGTGAGGGAATGTTACGATACAATATTTATTGAAAAGAATAGAAAACAAGCTAATATGTATACTAATAAGAACAACATGTAGAGTATATTGTCGTATGAAAAGATGAAGTGCTCCATGATTCAATAAGAACAAAAACCCTAATGACAAAATATATGTCCAGACCACTTCACAGAGAAAGATACAAATGGCCAATAAGCATATTAAAAACGTGTCCTACATCATTAGCCATCAGGGAAATGCCAACTCAACCCAGAATGAGTTTTCACTCACACCCACCAGAATGGCTAAAATTGAAAAGACCGACAGCACCAAGGGTAGGTGAGAATGTGGAGCAACCAGAACTCATTATTTGATGGGTGTATAAAATGGTACAAACCACTTTGGAAACAGTGCTGTCAGTTTCTTTTAGTTTTATTATCATTTACTTACCCTCTGGCCCAGCAATTCAATGCCTAGATATTTACCCACCAGAAATAAAACATGTTCACAAAAAGATTTGTATGAGAATGTCTGCAGCCTCTTTGTATGAGCCAGAAATCAGAAATGACTCAAATGTCTAACAACAGGTGAATAAAGAAACAAATCATTGTATGTCTGTATAGTGGAATACACCCCATCAGTAAAAATAAAAGAACTGGTAAAAAAAAAAAAAAAATCAGCTTCAAAGAATATCAAAACTATTATGCTGAGCGAAACCAAGCCAGACACAAAAGAGTACATACTGTATGATTTCACTTACATAAAATGTAATAACTAGCAAAACAAATCTACAGTGACAGAAGTCAAACATTGGTTTGGGACTGGGAATTGATTGGAAAGGGCCATGAGGGAACTCTCTGGGGTGATGGAATTATTCTATATCTTGATTAGGGTATGGGTTACACATGTGTATACATTTGTCAAAATTCATCTAACACAAGATTGGTGCATTTCACTGTGTATAAAATTTAACTAAAAATTAAGAACCATAAACAAATACTGAACTTTAGCTAAAGATATACATGCTGAAGTATTTAGAGGTAAAAGGCACTATTTCTGCAACTTATTTTTAAATGAATAAAAAAATGAGATGTGATGGAGCGATACGTGATGAAATATTAATAAATATAGCAAAATGTTAGTTATAGAAGTTAGGTGGTAAATATATGTATTTAATGTAATTTTTAAAGGTTTTCTGTATGTATGAAAAATTTCAGGATGAAACAGTAACATCCAAAAGAAAGATAATTATAGAATTAGGATTATAGATAATTTTTTTAAATTGCCTAAAACATTAACTTTGTATTTAATATTTAACTAAAACACTTTAACATTATTCTAGTATTCCCAAGCTAAAAAAGTAAAGCTTATTAAAGAAATTTTGGAACATGCAGAGAAGTAGAAAAAAATATTTTAATCTGTAATCTCATGACCCACAGAAAATCATTTCATGACATATTAGTATTTTTTTTTCTACTGATATCTTGACTATTTCCTTGTCATTAAATATTCTTAAAGACATGATTTTTAGATAGTGTATATGCCATTGTATATATATATACACAGTGTTAATCATTCCCTATTGTTCAATGTTGGCTTGTTTCCCAACTTTTCTAAGCACATCCCAGTTTAGCATATGGGTCTGCATAGGCCAGGGTCAGGATTCGATTCAAGGTCCTCGGGGCTGCAAAGTGAGCACTTAACCCACTGAGCCATCCCAGCTTCCCCTGTTTTTCTTTTTCATTATTTTACCTATAGATTTCCAATTGCTACAACACCCTCTTGGAAAAGGCTATCTTTCTTTCACTGAATTACTTTTGCACCTTTGTCAAAAATCAAATGAGGGAAAGCCGGGACGGCTCAGCGGGTTGAGCGCTCGCTTTGGGGCCACGAGGACCGAGGAGCGAATCCCGGCTCCGGCCCAGGCAGGACCCACATGCTGAACTGGGGAGTTCCCACGGTTCGGTTCTCTGGCTGTCTCTATCTCTGTCTCTCTCTCTATCTGTCAAAAGTAAAATAGAAATAAATATGCACTGAAGATAAAATAATTACTCTCTATAAATATAAAAAGATATTAAAAAAAAAAATCAAATGAGCATCTATCTGGGTACTCTGTTCTATTGATCTATATATTTATCCCATTGCCACTAGTATACAGTTTTGATTACTGTAGTTATTTAATAAATCTTGAAATCAGGTAAATGGATTCCTCCCACTTTATTCTCTTATTCAAAAATGTTTTAGGCATTCTAGCTCCTTTGCCTTTCCATATATATTTTAGAAAAACCTTGTCTAGGTCCACCAAAAAAATCTTTGTGGATAAAAAATCCACAATCTGGATAAAAAATCATTAATCTTATATACCAGGTTAGAGACGTGATATCCTTACTATGTTGAATCTCCAAATCCATTAATACAATGTCTCCCCATTTATTTAGATCTTTATTGATTTCTTTCATTAGTGTTTTTTAGTTTTCAGCACACAAGTTCTGTACATATTTTGTTAGATTTGTACTAAAGTTTTTCATTTCTTGAGCAACTTTAAATGGTATTTTATTTTTAATTTCAGTATCCATGTGCTCATTCTTAGAATATAGAAATACAATTGATTTTTCTATGCTGATCTTGGATCCTGATGAACTCACTTACTAGTTCTAGAAGGGTGTTTATTTTTTGGTAGATTCCTTGAAGTTTTCTATGTAGACTTATGTCATCTGCAAATAGGGCCAGTTTTATTCTTTGCATCCAATCCTTATGCCTTTAATTTCCTTTTTTTGCCTTAATGCTCTGATGAGAACTTTCTGAACTATGTTGAATCGGTGTGATAAAAGTGAACATCCTTGCCTTATTCCTGATCAGCCAGTCTTTCTCCAGTGGGTATGTTAGTTGTAATAGTTTTTTTGTGTGTTGAATTTATGAAATTCTCCTCTATTTCTTTTTCTCTAAAACTAAGTCTATTAGAAATGGATGTTGAATTCTGTCAAATGCTTTTCCTGCAATTATTGATATGACCATGTAACTTTATTAATGTAGATCACATTGATTTTCAAATGTTGAATCAACCTTGCATCCTGAGAATAAACTCCACTTTGTTATCATGTATAATTCTTTTTACATAGTACTGAGTTTTATTTGTTAATATTTTGTTAAGGATTTTTGCATCTGCATTACTGATGGATATTAGTTTGTATTTTTCTTTTTTGTACTATTTTTATTTGGTTACACTTTTCATAAAATGAATTGGTAAGTATTCTCCTCTATTTTCTGGGAAAGATTCTATAGAATTGGTGTTAATTCTTTAAATGCTTGGGAAATTTTTCCAGTGAAACCACCTGGGCCTGAAGAATTCTTTTTTGGAAGTTTTTTAGTTATGAAATTGATTTCCTTACTAGTCATAGGGCTACTCAAGTTATCTATTTTATATTAAGTGAGTTGTGGCAGCTTGTGTTTTTGGAAGAGTTGGTCTTTTTTCATCTAAGTTGTCAAATTTATGTGTGTGTAGAGCTGTTCATAGTATGACCTTATTTTCTTTTTGATCTCTGCAGGATCTATAGTAATAGCCTCAATTTCATTCCTGATATTGGTAATGCATGTTTCTTCTCATTTTTTCTTTGTCTATTTTCCTAGTTTTGTCAACTTTATAAATCTTTTCAAGGAACCAGCTCTTTGTTTCATTGATTTTTCTTTATTGTTTTTGTTTTCAATTTCACTGATTTTTCTTCTTGTCTTTTATTATTTTCTTCCTTTTTCTTGCTGTAATTTATTTTGCTCTTTTTATAGGTTTCTGAGGTGAGAGTTTAGATTGTTATTTGGAATTTTTCCTCTTTTGAAGTATATGCATTTAGTGCTAAAATTTCTCTCTCAGCACTGCTTTAATTACATTCTGCAATTTTCAGTATAATTTATTTTCATTTGAATGCAGTTCAGTGTATTTTCTTTTGTCTTGCAACATCTTCTTTGACCCATGGATTTTTGGGAGAGTGTGTTGTTTAGATTTCAATTGTTTGAAATTTCACTGTTATCTTTTTGTTATTGATATCTAGTTTGATTCCATTGTGTTCAAAGAACAAACTGTATGATATTTTATTTGATATTAATATAGCTACCCCTGCTTTCTTTTGATTGATATTTGCATGGGTGCTATATTTTCTAAAGAGTTCTTTTTAGATTTTTTTTTCAAAGATTTATTTTATTATTTGAGAGAAGATGAGGGTTGAGGGAGGGCCCAGAGCAGTCTCCATAGTTGTACATCATTAGTTGTGACATGGTTTCATTCCACACAGGTGGATGTGGGGCCACTCAGGGCAGGAACCAAACCAGGGACCTCCCACAGGGGAGGCGAGCACCTTCACTGCTGAGCCATCCTGGCAGTACCAGTTGCACCAAAGTTCAGCATATAGAGTTATAGGACCAGCCCGTGAAACCCCGGACCTCACAATTGCAAGGCAAGTGCTCAACCACTGAACTATCCTGGCATCCCTGTAAAGAACTTTTTTTTTTAAATAGAATATCAATAGTGAGAATTCTAGTTAAACACTTTTAAAAAATATAGTAAACTCTTAATTATCTGTAATGAAAAGAACCTAAGAGTGTAGGGACTCTTTAGTGAGCCCTAAGTTCTTCGGGTACGGTATTTCCTGAACTAGGATGACTGGATTCATATTAGCTGATCATTCAGGCCTTTACCTAGAAAGAAACAGAACCCAGGTACTTTCTCCTGGTATTGCGTCCACACCCTGAAAGAATCAACACTAGAAGGGTGGTTGCTTTCTACCCACCCCATGAAGCACCCGCTGGGATGCTGATTTACCAATTCAAATACACCATTTAACAAAGCCAAACTGTATCACATCATGGCCTTCATCTTTTCTGGAAAGCCAAAAGCTTACCGGTACTCAAAATTTACTTGACAGCTGAAGCCACAGCTGTCATACAAATGCCGGTGACCCAGAAGTTTTGGTGGAGTCTAAGTAGTCAAGAGATTTAGATCCTCCAAATTATTATTTTTTAAAAATTTATTTTTATTGTTTTTGACAGAGAGAGGGAGACAGAGACACAGAGAAGGGGAGGGCCCAGAGCAGTCTCCACAGCTGTATGTCATCAGTTTTTGACAGGGTTTTGTTCCACACAGGTGGACCGGGCCGCACAGGGCAGGAAATGGGCCGGGGGCCTCCCGCATGGGAAGCTCACCCCAGTTCAGCATATGGGTCTACACGGACTGGGGCTGGGACTCAATCCTTGAAACCCGGGGCTGCAAAGCGAATGCTTAACTTGCTGAGCCATCCCAGCTTCCCCCCAAATTATGATGGAGGAAAATGTTGGAAGAGTCAATGGCCTTACCAAATTGAACACTACAGTGAATTAAAAGACTTAAAAAACCAATGTACAACACGACTGATTGTCATGCTAGTCCACAGTTCACTCACTGGAGTCAACGGCCCGAGATGGCACAGTGATCAAAGAGAAGGGCAGAATTATGCCTGGGTTATGCTATTGCCCCTCTGTTGGCATGGTTGGGCAGATTCATGTAGAAGGTGTTATGATGGGATTCAACTGCTGAAATCATGCTATTTCTGATCAGGCTTCATCAAGGTTTTCATCTGTTATCCATTGCAACTGTAAAAACAATAAAACAAAATATTTCTGTGACTTAAAAGAAATATTAAAACAGCAAATGGGTACAGAAATCTCATTAACTGTATACTTGGGACCACTTCTGTCACACCACTGATATGTTAATTTAAAGCAAAATTAAAATTGTTGTTTTGTTCTAGTTCAAATAGGTAATACATTCACTGGGTCAAAAATCAAATAACATAAAGAGGTGTGTACAATAAAGTTTCATTCCTACCTCATGCCCCAGTTATTCAGTTCCTACCCACTACCTACATACATTGCTTTTTTTTTTTTTTGCATTGCTTTTTTTATTCCAAGATTCCATTAAAAAATATGAATATACTATTATTATTTTATCTTTCTCTCTCTTTTTTACACAAAAGGTAGCACACAGAACATTATGAGGATGGTCTGTGGAACCATATGGCCAATGTTCTAACCCCACTTCTTTCTGATTAGCTGTGTCTTTAAGCACATTTCATAACCTCATAGTCCTTCCATTTTCTCGTGTGCATAATGAGGACAACAACAGCCTTTGCCTCATGCAATTATCTGAGGCTTAGATGAGCTACTATATGGCTGAAGGACTTAGGACAGGACCTGGTGCCCATGGAGTCCTCTGCACATGCTCTGCGGGCTGTCGTCACAGGAGGGGGGTGCTGAGAGTGGAGAGTATATGCGCTCTGCGGCAGGGACACCCGAGGTCAACTCTCCTTTCCTTACCTGTAAACTGTAGGAAATACTGGTACTTACTCTTACCAGCTGTCGTGACATTGAAATGGACAGTGCCTCGCTCCTGGTAAGCATCGTTGCATTACATCCCATCCAAGATGCCATGGATCATAAAACACATCATTATTTTGTACACTAAGAAAGAAAAACCATTCCAATTAAATTAGGACATGCTTTTGACTATAACACATCCTCATTTCAAAAATGTTACAAAGTGAAAAGACGTATCCCTTAAAATTGAAGAAATATGAGATTCAAGTGTTAGCTATAACATTCTTATTTTCACTTATAAATATATCTTGGATATTGTTTTGTATTGGTATAAATAGAGCTCTCTCTCTCTCTTTCTTTAAATGACTATATAGTAATCCATTGGGTGAATGAGTCTCCTATTAGTTTCCAGTCTATTGCTGTTAGAAATAATACCACAATGAATAACCTGTAGACATGTCTGTTAGTGTATCTGTAGGATAAAGTCCCAGAATTGGAATCACTGGGCAAAGAGTATTCTGTTCTGAATTTTGGGCAGGTATTGTAAGCCCAAGCTTAAGTTGCCAGGCTACTTCAAACTAAGAAAATTGTGGCTCAGGGATGTTTGAAAAAGATTGACCTAATAAAGAGGAGAACAGAGTTAGAAAAATCCCACCATAAAGGGATGGAAGAAAGGACATTTTCATGGCCATGTAAATTGGTCAGACTTTTGAAAGGCATTTGCCGTATCTTTTATATTCTGCTTCTTTCTAGAAAACTATTTTATAGAAATACTATCACAAGTCGCAAAGATATATGTAACAATAATGACAAACAAGTGTGATGTTGCAAACACAGTGCAAAGTGCTTTACAGGTGAGCTTTCACCTTTTCCCCATAACACCACTCTCATGGTTTCACAATGTAGAATCTAGAAACAGAGGGAGTGTATAGCTAATAAGCTGCCGAGATAGCACTGGACCCAAGCAGCCTGGTTCAAACCTGTACTCTTAAACATTATACAAATAGACTATTTTGAAAGAGTTAAGAAATTTGAGAAGCTTGCATGTATGTCCCCAAGTGAGTTCGTTTTATTATTATAAACCCACACTGTGGGAAACAATGTAACCATGATAAAGAATGAAGTAAAACTTTATATATCAACCCCATTATTTGTCCATAATATATTGTTTGTTAAAAAAAATTTTTTTTTAAAACCTCAGGACAGTTTTCACAGCATGAGCACATTTCAATATACGTGAGCATGTGCACTATTAATCAGATAGATGATAGCTAGCTGGATAGCTAGATATTAAGAGGTCTGGAAGGATAATTAAACAATGAAGGAACCCACAAATTTATGGACAGATTATTTTTGATAAAGGATCAAAAAATATACTGTGGGGAAAAGAAAGCCTCTTTAGTAAATGGTGCTGGGAAAACTGGAAAACCACATGCAAAAGGCTGAATGTGTGCTGCGATCTCTCA